>JANHFX010003641.1:25665-36012 GCA_027560015.1 Chloroceryle amazona | reverse complement strand
CCCTGGGATGAGCCCCCTCGGGGGTCCCCGCTCTCGGGTTTAGTGGCTCCGCAGCCATCCACCGAAGCTGTTTTTGCTGTAGCAGCGAGGGGCTTTGTAGGTGATTGAAACAGGCCGGCCTGTCACCCTGCTGGCCGCCGCTTAATCTGCGGTATTGTGTGGGAGGTGTCGCTGCTGAAATTCTCCCTTCAATCTGTAAAGGAGTAAAATTGAATTGAATGCTTTGAAGTTCAGCGTTTCTTTTGGGGAAAAAAAAAAACAACAAACCAACAAAAAAACTCGCGTGTTTTTCTGATCTAATAATTATATTTAATTAATCTTTCTTCCGGCTTTGTCTTGAGCAGCTCCACCCTTTGTAGCATATGGAGCCATCATTTTCTCACTGTACAGTGATGTGTCACCACCATGCTGGGTATTGTCAGGTGATTTTTTTGTTGTTGTTGTTGTAATGGGAAGTGATACTTAAGGTGGTTGTAAAACTACTGGCACTAGGCAGAAAAGCAGAGAACTTGGTGGAGATCCTGGGTGATAGTCCTCAGCTGAGGCATTGCTGGCTTATCCTTAAGTAATTGTAGGTGTTTCCAAGTGTAGTTCGTATGGAAATAGACACAGTCATTTGCATGGTGAAACCTCTAGACTTTTTGGCTTAAAAATTCTTGTAGGAATGTGAAAATCTGGAATTTCCATGCCAAAAAATATTGTGCCATATTTAGATTAAACGAAATATAAGGAATTCATACGCACAACTTAGTGGTCTAACAAAACTTCATATTGATTCAAGCTCCTCTATTTTTTTGTGTTGCCATGGTATGTGGGTTTTGTTCCCTTGGTACAGAGCAATATTTAATTCGAGAGATGGTACTCAGATCATTAATATCCTGTACCAGTTCTGTGAAATTATCCTAGAATTGATAAATTTGTCTGAGCCAAGCTTCCATGCTGATATGCATGTAAACAAGCGCTGAGAACACTGATAGTATGCTGTTAAAGAACTGCAAGTGTTCATTTTGCTTTAATTAAGACTTTAAATTCTACTTAATAGCTTAGCCAGTTAGGCTTTAATTACCAGCTGAATGTAGTTAACATTAACATTTTTAATTATAGTCAAATACTAAGCCAGAGTATAACTATAGATTTTAATTCAAGTACTTGAGTTAATATATACTGCATTTTCAAGGGCATAAACAGCCTTTCTGATAACCGGCTGGTGTTTGTAGCGCCCTGAGAATCCTGCTCATAGTTTTGAGCCTGTACGGAGAAATTCAGGTCATGGTCTTTTAGATGAAATGCTTTACATATAATCATGATTAAGTCAGATTTACTGTGGGTAACTACCATCCCTTCCTTTGAAGTGCCCAAACAAATCGGTTGTTTCCTGATGGCTTTAAAATGTTGATTTTATTTCCACCTATAAACCCCCCAGCTAATCAGCGCTTAAAGCCTGTATGATAGTTCATGCAGGAGGAATCTGTCTGCGCTCATCTCTAAGGGTATGTCAGTATAAACACCATTTGTGGCTTTGAAGGAGAAACAGAGGGTGAGGTAGCAGGGAAATCAGCTGCAGGTGAGCTTGGGCTAGTGCAGACTGTGCCAGTGGCCAGCAAAACCACTCCTTTTTTATCTGGGAAGACTCTGCTGTGCTGCTGTGTTCTCTGCAAGGCTGCGTGCTGTGCCATGCAGAGCTGCTCAGGGTGACAGGCCTCAGCATCTGGCCTCATACCTTTTATTTCTTAGGGTTTTTTGTGTGGTTTTACTGCTGGTTGTTGCTCTGCCCTGCTGTGTACGTTTCAGTTTAGTGTTTTTAAGTGGGCCTTAAGAGCACTGTGATCTCAACAAGTCTTCTGATCCTGACGACCTAGATTGTTCAGGCAGTGCCATTTTCCCTCTGCTGCCTCTTGCCTCTGTTGCACCGTTCTCTGAAACAGTTCTGCTGCTGTTTTGCTCACTTTAATATTCTCTAGCAAGACAAAAGTCTTGATTGAATGGGGTCCTTTAGACATACGGATAGGGATGATGTAGCTAAAACCTGACTAGGCCCAGCGAGGGGCTTAGTGTATTTTGGAGTACTTAATTCAGTACATAATCATTCAGTCATTAACCCAGTAAGAAGATTACATTTTATATGAAAAACCTGTTCTGTGTGCAATCAGGGTCAGGAACACTTGGCTTTCAGTGTTTTGTGGGGTTTTCTCTCCTTTCTCCTGCAGTTATTCATCTTATCTCTTCCTGCTGAAACTTCCACTGCCTTAGAGAATTAAGTGACTGGGTTAGCAGGCAGGAATTAACTTGTCTGCCCAGCTGGCTGCTCCCGGAATAGGAATGTGGGTCACCCTCTCTCATTTTGCCACAGCGAGCGCCACTGAGCTGCTGCTTTTCCTCAAAAACTTGCAGGGATAGGAATCTGTTGGTAGGTCCAAAAGTTACTGGATGGTATTAGGTTTATGCCATTGTGGCTTGGTAACTGCTGTCCAAGTTTCCTCCAGAAAGCAAGCTCAGAACTAATGTCAGAGTAACTGTCTGCATCTCTGGCTAAGCCAGGCTTAACCTGGGGGGTGAAGCTTTTCTCTGTGTAGTAGAATCCTCTTGTTGGTACTGTAGTAATTTTTTTTTTTGTAGATGAGCTCTGAATTTAAAAGGTGGCACAAACTGTCCTTGTCTCCTCTGCTGATAAACTCAATTCAGTGTGCCAAACGTTTCTTGCTCCCTGTTCATTTTGAAGTCCGTTACTTTTGAGAAGTGTTTTTTGCCAACAGTACAATAAAATCGTTTTTATTGGAGTAGTGTGTATTTTATTCTGGGTTGCTAAAAGGAGGAGAAACTTGGACTGTGATGAGATGCCTTGTAGAAGTGGCCAACTCGTATAAATAGGATCAATTATCAATAGGTCTCTTGTTCAGAGGAGTGTGTGATCACAGTTTTTAAGGATGAGCTGTTTAGGAGCAAAATGTTTTAAAAGCTGGTGTTGGAGCTCGCACACTAAACTGAGGTACATTGCCTCGTTTGAGGCAGACTGCTTCCCAGGGAGGGGAAGACAGTCATTTTTATGTCAGCCACCATGAGCCTCCCCTAGAAACGTGAATCCCACTGTGTTCCCTTCAGGCTGCTTGAATTACTTGGGTATTTAACAATTTAACACTGGGATTTTCCAGAGAAGGGACTTTTTTACCAGATGGTCCTTGCACTGGTGTTTTTCTGTAGCAGGTGAGCCTAGGCTCATATTCTACTTTGCAAAATTCAGTCTTTTAGTCAACACTATCTTTAAAAATATTAACACAGAGAGAATTAGTTTAAGAAAATTTTGTTTTTGAAGAGAATAGAAATATTCTTCACGAGAAAGTTTATTTGTGTGTGCATGTAGGAAGTAGCATAATTCATTAGTACTATAAAAACTTGACTCATCCTAAGCCGATATTTGCCATACATTTCCAGCTTACTAAGTGTAGTTGCCCCTAATGTGGCTGCTTGCAGTCATAGAACAGCTTGGAAGGACCATGTGGTCCAGCCTTCCGTGGGAGAGGGAGCCTAAATGAGATGACCCAGCACCCTGTCCGGTTGCATCTTGAAACCTCCGGTGATGAAGACTCTGACGTGTCCTTGGGGAGGTTGTTTCAGTGACTGATTTGTTCTCACTGTAAAAAAAAAAAAAATGATAAATTTCTTTCTTACATCAAGATGAAACCTCTCCAGGAGCTGACATCTTCATGCCACCATACTGAGTGGAGGAGGAGGTAAAAAAGGGCAATTTAATGTCTTTTACATACTGAAATAGTTAGGGGAATCTGCCTAGCTTTGCTCTTTTAGCATTACAAATTTAATAGTGAGGGGTTTGCTGATTTAAAAAATATTTTGCAGTGCAATGAAGTGAAAATTCCTGGCTATTGCATCCTCAGAATGGAGCACGAGTACTAAAAGGACATAAGGAGATGATTTAAAAGGCCGAGTTTGTGGCTTGAGTGGGTGGGTGTGGTTGAACCTGTAAAATAGGAACCTTTTCCCGAGGGATTCTCAAGATGCTACTGAGAGTTTTGTGGCAGTCTGGCTGCTCTTCCCTGCAAGCCCTGGGGCCTTCCTGGTAGCAGCAGATGGCTGGCATTTTTGTTTGTCATATGGCCAAACTTCCAAGGAACTCTTTGTGACACATGCCAGTCATACTGGATGATTGACATGCGTCATTCACGTGGCCATCTCACCAGTCACGTACTTGCACGACTGCCTGTATCTTTGATGTGGTGATTAACACACGTGTCTGCTGTCACGTGGCGGAGGTGTTCCTTCCTGTGTGTTAGGGAGAAGCTGGACTTTACCACCATTCAGCATCTTCTTCAGAGGTTGTGTGGCCTGTTGTAGCTCATCTAGGGCATTGATTGCTAACTTCACCTCAGCTGAAAAACATGTGGCCTCCAAAACTTGGCTGTTAACCAATCACTGGGATTTCTCGCGTGTTCTGGGCAAACCAGTTTATTTGTAAATTAAAAAAACAAACAAACCACCCCCCCCCAAAAGTCAATCGTACTTTCCTCTTTCTGTTTAAGAATTAAATACAGGTGAGCTTTAGATGTTGTACCTCTTGTTAGCGCTCCAGTAGTGTTTATGGCCCCAGCAAGGACTATGGCTAAACTGGTGCCAGATGCTGAGTGCGTATCTAGATGGCAGCTGTGCTCAGATACTTTTTATTACTATTATTTAATTTTTTTCTCTTTACTGTGATGTATTTGTTTAATCTCTGCAGCTGCAGAAGGGAAAGATGTAGTTGTTAACTAAAAGCAATCCATTTAGCTGAAACTCAATAAAATTCACAAGCTTGAATCCAGTCTTTATTCCTTCTGAATGGGGAGTTGGTTACTTTTGCCATGGCACTAATTTTCCTGTGCAGTGGTTCACGAGGAGGTACCGTCAGGATTTTCAGGGGGCTCTGTAACACATTGCAGCAACTTGGGCTACAGTAGTGATAAGATGCGTAGGATGAGTCACTTTCCATCGTAACTTCTGACGAGCTCTGCAGTCTGCTTAAATATTGAAACCTAGCAATGCAAAACTCTGAAGAATTTGTTGTCTGTTCTTTCTCTCCGTCAGATACCGTGCTTATGTGGAAGTGCCCCGTGCCTGCTCTGCCGATGCTGCCCCAGTGGTAACAACTCCACCATCACTCGGCTGATCTACGCGTTCTTTTTACTTCTTGGTGTGAGCGTTGCCTGTGTGATGTTAATACCAGGCATGGAAGAACAGCTCAAGAAGGTCAGGTTAACTTCTTTGCTAACGTGTATGCTATAACAGTTGTCAAAGATAATTGTAAATGACACCTTGGAAGTGTGGGGTTTATTTGGCAATGCGTAATCGTGCCGCCACTTGCGCTTCACGGTCACCATTAATTTGATTGTAGAGACAAATGAACAAAGAACTCGTGGGACAATCACTGCATAGGTGAAAACCATTATTTATAGATTGGATCAGCTCAGGTTGGAAGTGCTTTAGTTCTGATAGTCTCTGTTTTGCTGCCTTTAGGGTGTTTTTTCCAGTGGATGGGAACTTCTGTTAGGCATACTTTTGATTTTCTCCCCCCGTACAATAATTAATCTGTAAAGTTTCTGTCAGGGTGGTATAGTAACCACACTAGAGCTTCGGTGAGAGCCACAGTAGTCACCTAGGAAAGAAAATTACAGAGGTCTCGAGTATATTTTGACTTCATTTTGCTCATATCCTGGTAGTGATTGGGAAGGATATTCTCAGCTGTTGTTTACATGGAAGGTACAGATACTTCTAACTGATGTTAATCTTACTTTTTGAGGGAAGGCCATTTCTGTTTGCACAAGTTGTAAGCAAGCTGCCTTCTCCTCCTGTCCTTCACCATAATATTTTCTAGCCATGCTAATAGCTGCATAACGTTACAATTCATTCATGAGTTGTGCGTAAGTCGCTAATACTCACAGGAGGCCTTTCACAGATGGCTGAATGATCTTGTATTTAACACAGATTCCTGGATTTTGTGATGGAGGGATGGGAACAACTATTCCCGGTGTGCACGGCCACGTGAATTGCGATGTACTCGTTGGTTACAAAGCTGTGTACCGTGTGTGCTTTGGTATGGCCATGTTCTTCCTTCTCTTCTCCTTGTTGATGATCAAAGTGAAGAGCAGCAACGACCCGAGAGCAGCAGTGCACAATGGGTAAGATACAGAATGAGAAGTGAGGTGGGTGGTGTGTGCATGTAAGATACGGCTGCCCTGGAAACAAAGCCTGTAGCTGAGCACACTGCTCAGATTTACTGTTCCACAAAAAAAAAAGAAAGCTAATAATGGCCAGAGGAGTGCGTTTTAGTAGAGGGCATTGGAAGCTATCAGGGTTCTTGGACAGAGCAGATGAGTTTTTGCGAGAGGAGAGGCTACAACGTGTCTGTCACTCCTCAGAGCCTGAGCTACTGTGATGGGTCATCTGTTGAGAGGTTTCCCAAGATTAGAGATCGTGCTTTTGTCCAAAGATGACAAAATTCAGAGATGAATAACGGTACTAAATTTCATTCCACTGATTTATTTATTAGTTTGTTCTTTGTTTTTATCAACAAATAGACTAAAAAACCTAATTGTCCTCTAGGAGTTACATTCCCCTTGACTTTGATGTTTGTAAGGGCTTACTCTTTTCTGTACTGGTTTATTTTAAAGGTGATAACAGTTACATACATACATATACACTTGTATCTCTCCAGATGTAGAACACACACTCTTCCTCTGCTGCATAAAGACTGAGTTTTGCATTTAGTTTCTGAGCTTCACAGTCATTTTTTGTTTTGTATTTCCTTCTAGTTAGAATTATCAGGTAAAAGATACTAGTGGAATTTTGGCTTGTGGGTTAGCACAAGGGGTAGTTTTCATCAAAGCTCAGCCTACGTGTAATGCAGCTTCTTGAATCGAGATTTTGTAAATATCTGTGTTAGGGCGTGACACTAAAAAGCGTAACTCCTTTGTAGGGCCTGGTTTTGATGGTCGCTGATTGCCCAGGCTACTGTTTTTTCAAGACTCTTATATTTAATGAAAGCTATGAACAGCTAAGCCATAAAAATGGAGAAATCATTTTATTTTCTGTTCAGCATAATAGGATTAAACATGCCTAGCATAAAATGAGAATAAAATTCTCTAGGGGAAAAGAAGATAATTAAGACTGTTAAGACTGAGAAGAATATTTCTTTGCTTACTACTTTTGTTTGCTTCGGTCTAAAGGATAAAAGGCCGTGTACAGTGTTGAGATGGGTGAGGAGCAGTCACTCAGTTCAGCTTTCCCACCACCTTGCTTTGTTCAGGAGAAAACACGTGTTACAGCAGGAAGAAAATGGTTCAGCTACATCCTGTGTCAGCACTTCGAGGGGTTGTGGTTTTTCTGCCACAAGACAGATACCACCTACATGATGTGGAATATTTTTACACTAAAACCGCTTCTTAAGCCTTTGGGATATTCTTGATACCTGTATCTGGAGTATAAACCACTCCATCTCTCCAGTATAAATTTTGGTACTATTTATGCAACCCATAGCAGTTTACTTGGCCAATCTCATGTCAGCAGTGGGATAAAAGGAAAAATTATACTTGATAACCATTAGTGGTAAAACATTTAATTGTGCTGCTTCCAACACTTCTGTAATACCTGGTTACTTAAATAGCACACATTACAGGTAGCTTTGTGAAAAACATTATTTTAGAAATACTGTGTATCTCCAGTAATATTTTGCAATGCAGTCTTTCAGTCAGTGATTTTTGATATTCGGAAGGTTAGGTTTTTCCATGTACACTTGCTAACTTTTTCAGCAAGCAAGTGAAGCCCAGCAATGTGGTCCCGTGCCAATGTTTACCACCTTTGCTTTAGTCACAGCAGTCAGAATGGTTTCTTGCCTCAGGTTGATGATAATGGGAAAAAATCAGTTGTAATACAGTCAGGAGATTGTTACTGGCTGGCACGGAGTGCACGGCACCTGTAGGTGGTGTTTCAGTTGAGTCTTGTGTTTGGCTGTCAGGTATCTTCTATGGGTAGGGTGTTGAGATCCCTTAAAGGCTGGAATTAGAGATGAAAGTGATACAAACTTGAAGCTGTTCTTCCTATAGGTCAGAATGACAGTGATTGAAAAAAATCAAATCGAATCCACTGGTGGATTCAAACCCTGGTTTTGGCCGACTGCGTATTACTCCGTAAATGTCTGAAGTTAATTCAGCTTTCAAACTGGGTTTAGTCCATCCCAGAGAACTGGTAGACTTTTCCCATATCCTGCATGTCTGTCATCTCGCACAATTCCTCTCCACCCAACTGGAATTCCTTTGGTCATCATCATGCAGTTGTAAGAGCCAGAAGGGGATATTAAACTTGTTAACTGTGGGAAAAGAAGAGAAAGGATAACAAACGTGAAACCCACGGCAGTGTTTGACATCGTGGGGGTGTGGGATGCATCTTTGTGCTGTATGCAGTTGTGAAGCACACGTGGATGACACTCTGCCTGTCATGGGGATCAGAAAAAGTAGCCTTCACCTCCTTACAGTTCCACTGGCATAACTCTTTAATTTCAGGTTCCCCGTGCAGGGTGTATTTGTACACACTCTGTATTTGGGGTGAGTTTGCTGAGTCTTTGGTGGAATACATTTTCTCGTCTGCTTTCTAGGAAACATCTGCTCTGTTTTGTCTGTCCATGACTACATATCTTTTAATGGGGAAAAAAAATCATCCGGTGCTACTGCACTGGAACAGGAACTTAGGATTTGATTGTGTCTGTTGTGTGAAGGATAAATCCTTTGCTTTTGTTGTTGTGATAAAGCTCCATACAATGTAGGCCTAGAGCCTGAAGTTAGAGGGGAAGAATCCAGGCTTTTGTGCATTTCTCTCCTGTCGGAAGTTAATCGAGACTGGTAGGGAACTCCAGTGTAATATTTTCTGTCACTGTAGGCACCAGCCAGATCTTCCACCTTTTTGGGTTTGATATTAAAAACAGGTAGGGATTTTTTTTTTTTAACTCATTTTCCTGATAGCAGGCAGTTCAATTATCTCACTGCTCTCATTAAAAATCCTTCTTCAAAACAAACCAGCTCCAATTTCTATTTCACCTTGGCTTCATATGTAATACATGAGTGAAATATCCCTGGGAAATGTGTAAAACTCTGTGTCAGTCTAGCACAGTTAAAGCATTGTTTTCTGGAGAACAAAAATCTTGGGCAGATAAATTCAGATTTTTATCCAACTTCAGAAGAAGAGAGTTAGGAATGAGTGAATTAAAAATACCTTAGAGAAGGGCAGGTTTTGTAGTTTCGAGTTATTGTGAATTAGACTTCAGGAGTTGCCTGACTTCTGTTTGGTTTTTTTTTCTTTTATAATTTCCCTTTAGATTCTGGTTCTTTAAATTTGCAACAGCACTTGCAATTAGTGTTGGAGCTTTCTTCATACCTGAGGGACCTTTTACAACTGGTAAGAGAATATTATCTTCCACTGTACCATGGTGCAATCATAACTGGTTATAAAACCAAGTGCATGCTGATGTCTTGTGGTTTTAAGTGTAGCTGTGTAACTAGAGCACTTCTCTGTGTTTAGGGACGTTAAGAGCACATGGTGAACTACCTGCGGCTCTGAACTGGTTTTGTTTTGTTTCTCTCCTAGTGTGGTTTTATGTGGGTATGGCTGGAGCATTCTGCTTTATTCTGATTCAGCTGGTCTTGCTTATTGACTTTGCGCACTCCTGGAATGAATCTTGGGTGGAAAAAATGGAGGAAGGAAACTCAAGATGCTGGTATGCAGGTAAAATCAAGTTGTAAATGTCAGTGTGCATTGTTAAATAAGCTATTCACAGAATAGTGCATTTCACCAGAGCGCAGAGGAGCTGCTTTGTGCGTAAGGATCACGTAGTTTGGCTCCTGTTGTCTTGATGTCCTTTTGATGTTAAGCTAAATGAGGGGAGGCAGGGAGGTAGGCAGCAGCCTCTGAGTAGTCAGATGAGATCCCTGGGAGCAGGGCACCTGTTTATGATAGTAGAGAAGTGTCAACTGTAGGTTTCTGGGTGGTTTTATTCAGCCAAACGGTTTCTCGCTCCTCAGTGCTGATCAAAAATTATATAACCTCTCTATATACACACCTGGACAAGCTGGAGAGGTGGGCCCGGGTGAACCTCTCAGTGGCTCCTCTCCAGGGAGACCCAACAGCCACCTTCCAGTACCTGAAGGGAGCTCACAAACAGACTGGAGAGGGCCTGGTTACAAAGGCCTGGAGTGAAAGGATGAGGGGTGATGGTTTCAAATGAGAACGGCGTGGATTTAGATGAGAAATAAGGAGGAAGTTCTTCACCAGGAGAGTGGTGGAGCACTGGAACAGGCTGCCCAGGGAGGTGGT
>JANHFX010003641.1:13856-25638 GCA_027560015.1 Chloroceryle amazona | reverse complement strand
AGTTGAGGCTGTCCCTGCTCTCAGCAGGGGGTTGGACTGGATGGCCTCTGGAGCTCCCTTCCAACCCAGACAGTTCTGTGTTTCTAGGTTTCTCTTATACTTCAGTGCCCAGAGATGCTTTCCAGTTATTATTATATACTGTATCCAAACACTAATAATTATGCAGTACTATTTAAATTTTAATACTCTCCATCATTAACCAGTTAAACTCTGTGTTTTTCCCTCTCTTCACAGCTCTGCTGTCAGCTACAGCTGTCAATTACCTGCTCTCTCTAGTAGCTATTGTCTTGTTTTATGTTTATTACACCCATCCAGAAGGTTGTTCTGAAAACAAGACATTCATCAGTGTCAATATGCTGCTGTGTATTGGTGCTTCCATAATGTCAATTCTGCCAAAGATCCAGGTATAGTTTTAACTCTGTTACCTCCTTGGGTTTATTTCTTTTCTAATTTCTTTTTTATTTTGCGCTACCAGCCCCAGAAACATTGAATAACCTCTAGTGCCTGAGACTTTTAATTGCCTAACTCTGCTGTTTCATGACTACTCTGTTCAGGAATCTCAGCCGAGATCTGGTTTGCTGCAGTCCTCTGTGATCACAATTTATACGATGTATTTGACCTGGTCGGCTATGACTAATGAGCCAGGTAAGTTTAGCAGCAGTAGATGGCAAAAAATCCCCCGCGGCTTTGCCTTTTTGCAAGGCAGTAGTACAGTCAGGTACTATAATGTGTACACCTTACTCCTTGTGTTCTCTCCACCCTGCCCCAGCTTTCCGTAAGGGTACAGAAGAAATAGTTCTTCCAAAGACCACGTATTTTTCCTTTACTTTTATGGTTATCCTACGGAGGAATTTCAACCTGTTATTGGCAGTATTGCAGATTTCTGAAGCTTAGATTTTTTTTTTTGCAGATTACCACAACCCTTGCGAGGTGTCCGGAAGGTTCTCTCCTCACTAAGTCTCAAGTTTAAGCAGTGCCTGACATGCTACTGATTATATTTTTCCAAAACTACAGATCAAAAAAGAAATATATTCATTGTTTCCCGTGTCTGAAAATAGCTGAGCATCTCACAAGAGAAAAAAATAGAATAAAATAGAAACTCTAATGATGAAAACAATAAACTGCCAAATAATTGATATTTATTTTTTGGTGTTATTAATTGGGCCTGGCCCTTTTATCTTCGCCATGGAGAAGCTTCTCTGGCACAGGGTACCTAGGAGTCCTGCTCAATTCCTGTGGCGGTTACGGGAGAGTAAGATTGGCTGCTGCTTTAATCTGTTCTGTCGGTGTTACCGGGGGATGCTGGAAGCCGTTAATAACACCAAGAGGACTTTGTAGCCTCCTCTGCCAACTTCGAGACAGCTCCGGCGCCCCAGCTGTAGAACTTATATTTGCCAAACTTCTTTTCCAGTGATAGGAAAGCTTAATATACGGAGGGGTTTTGTTTTGTTGCATCTAATTACACGAGATGGAACAGTGAGGCAGTTGATGCGTATCTTACATAAGTTTAAAATCCTTTTATCTGCTCAAAGAGACAGATTTTAATGCCACGTGCTTTAGAGAGACTCAAGAGGCTAAAATTAGATTCAAAAGCTTTTTTTTGCTTCCAGACTGTCACGGTCACAAAGTTCTTTTCTATTCCTGTGCATTCAGTGAGGAAATGGACTATTAAATATTTGTTCTGTTCTCATTTTATGTGAGTTCTAATGTTGTGTCCCCCGCAGACAGACGCTGTAACCCAAGTTTGCTGAGCATCATTGGTTACAACAGCACCACCGTTCCGCCCCAAGGTCAGGTAGTTCAGTGGTGGGACGCACAAGGAATTGTGGGACTGGTTTTGTTTTTGCTGTGTGTTCTCTATTCAAGGTAAGATTCCTTCAAAAAAAACCCAAACCCAAAGAAAATAACCCCATTGATTTGTATTCCTCCTCATTCTCACCCCCTGAACTGTGCTGTGTGGTGGGTTTTCCTGTTATTACAGCATCCGAACATCCAACAACAGCCAAGTTAACAAGCTGATGCTGACCAGTGATGAATCAACACTGATAGAGGATGGGATGCCCAGGAGCGACGGTTCCCTTGATGATGGAGATGACGTTCACCGAGCCATAGATAACGAGAGGGATGGAGTTACCTACAGTTACTCCTTCTTTCATTTTATGCTTTTCCTGGCATCCCTGTACATCATGATGACACTTACCAACTGGTACAGGTATTTACACCCGAGGAGATGTTTGGCTCGTAATGAGCGTCCAAGGAGCTGTCTTCTACTGGACAAGGAGGTAGAAGTTGTGTGCTGTGAGGAATGTAGATCTTCAGTGGGACTTCTCAAGGGAAGCATACGGTTTGAGCCGTAATAAATGAATTGTATTTGAAAATTGGGAGCAGCCAACCTTCTTCACAAGGGCCTGTCCTACTTTCTAGGATAATACTCAGGATTTACTCAACTGCTCAAACAGGACCCGCTGAAGCGAGGAGGATAGAGTCAAACTCTCTAAACAATGCTCACAGTAAAACAGTCCTCCCGTACGTGAACTGATAGTAACAGCTGGAGCAGATGTTCTTCAGATACTAAAAATGTGTTTGGTCTCTGATGTGTTAAAGGACAATTTGTATCAAAATAGCAAAATAGGTGTTTCTTTCAAAAACAACTCTTGACAGTCCTGCTGTGGACTTGGTTTTTGGCCCTGCTTATGTTGATATCTAGAGTATTCATCTATTTAGGTTAATACCTAGATTATTAATCTTCTTAGGTTAATATCTAAATTATTCTATTATCTAAATAGAATCTAAAATTCTATTAATCTAATGACTCTAGATTATTAATTCTTCTAGGTGTTGGCTTTTGGCAAGGTAAAATGCATTTTGGATCCCCTTTCTCCACAGATTTGCTTCCTCATGAGTATTTCTTCTTCCTGACAGCTTCTCTGGCTAAATATTTTGTTGTGGGGCTGATTTGCTTCCCACCTTTTTGAAACACCAACCTGCAGTGTTCTGGTAGAGGTTGTTGGGAGCTGCCTGGAAGAAGGGCATGGAGCTGTCAGGAAAACTATTTCCTGCGACAGCTGTTGCAGAATGACTTACTACACACACTGAAACAAAACCCGCAACTTCCATTTCTTGTCTTCCTTCTTTTGCAGTCCGGATTCTTCTTACGAGACAATGACCAGCAAGTGGCCGTCCGTCTGGGTGAAGATCTCTTCCAGCTGGATCGGCATCGTGCTGTACGTGTGGACTCTGGTCGCTCCCCTGGTTCTGACAAACCGTGACTTCGACTGAGCCGTAGTAAAGTGTTCCCAGAGTAGTGCGGTTGTAAATACCAGTCTGCGCGCCTGTGCGCGCCGTCCGTGTAGCATACCCTGCTTTATTCTGCATGACTACCTTGAATCATGTCTCTTGTCATTTCACTACATGACTTTTTCTAGCTGAGCTCTGTGACAATTGCTAGAGTGATGGCTGTCGTAGGATTACTCCTAGATTGAGCGCTTCGGGAGCATTAGATGTAACATCAAAACCTTCTGGAAGTAGGTTTGGTGGTGGTATTTCCCCTCAGTTGCATTGAATACTTGTAAGAAAGAAAGAGCAAGTGTTAATTAGGGTAACAAACCAGTATTATTAGATCAGGCTTTGCAAGCAAAGGAGGAGCTGCCTTTTGTGATGATTCCCGTTGCCTTGATTCCTGAGCATTGTTAAGACTCCGAACTGTGCGTGTTGGAGTTGCCTGGACCTCTTGCAGGGGTTTGGCACTAAAAGCCTGACCTTTTCCCAAGCTGAGGGCAGCAGCACTGTGACCGCAGATCTTACAGGGGGAGCTTGGACCCGAAGCTCCCGAGGAGTGGCGATGGCTTTAAAATGCTCCTCAGTGCTGCCGGATCTGCTGTGCCCTGTTGCAGACAAGAGGACAGCTGTCCTGGGGGAATACATCCTGGTTTCAGATGCTCAGAAGCATGTTTTTCAGGCACCTGTTTACAATGTGCATTTATGTATTATTTTTTAAAAGTAGTTTAAGGTAGCTGTGCTGTAATTTATTGCTGTTTTGTGTACTGCCATTTCTTGGCTAAGCTACAATCAGAGTTTGCAAGCAGCCCAGTGGTGAAAAGTGTTGGCTCTTTAGGGGAATTTTAAGTCACGTGGAGGAAAAGGAGCACTGACTGACATGACAGTGACTTACCCAGGCTTCAGCAAAAGTGTTTCTTAATGTATTTGGGGCTCTACATTTTGAAATCTTTTCATATATTAGGTGTATTTTGCTTGTCCAGTGGCAGGACTCGAGCCTAGAAAGTCTAAACTCTAGACACGATGCACAACACTCATCTGTTTGATTAAAATACTGTAGGGTTCCTGTGCAGGTGTGGAATCTTAAATGCTTTTGTGCTTGTTGCTGTGTAACTGGAGGAGGGAGGCTACGTTCTTGATCTGGAGCCTAGAGCAGCCTGCTGGGGAGTGACCCTGGAGCCTGCAGCAGAGGTCAGGCTGCTCTGTAACCATGCTGGGTGTAGTTACTCCCTGCTGCTAATTCTTCTCTAAGCTTTTATTTTAATCATGCACCTAAATGCTGACATTTACTGCAGAGAAGCCAGACAGGACATGTCAATCAAACTTGAGATGGTAACGGAAGGATTAGTAAAGGCTTGTAATAATTTGGAATAAATATGTTGTTACCTTATTAATAAATAAATTTGGATGAAGATGTCCAGTGACTTCCGCTGTCTCTCACTATGGCCAAATGGGGCTGGGGGCGTTGCTGTTGTATTCTCATCTTCTCTTCACTCGTCCTCAGACAAGTAGCTGGAGAGGGTGCTGCAGGGTAGCCCAGTGAGGCAGTTCCTGGCCCTGATGGACATCCCCTGTGACCCCTCCAGGAAGCTTTCGGAGAGTTCTGTGTCCTTTTCACCCATCTCTCTGAAAACAGAACCATGCTCCATGCCTGGGAGCTGCATTGGTCCTGCTCCAGCTGCTGTAGTGTTCTGTTGCACCCAGGTTGGTTATTTTGGGGTAAAATTCCCAAACACCAGGTCCCCGGTGCTGTAACAACTCCCTGAGTTAGTTCTGTTCTCACTCAAACCAGGACACTGTCTGTTCAGTGATTTTTACTTGTTCTTTTAACTGACTGCACTTTTCTGAAGCTAGCAGCATCTTTTGGCAGACAGCATCTGCTGCAGGCAGCATTTAACACCCAGTGTTTAATTACTACCCAGCCTGGTGTGCAGACCAAGGCCTAGAAAGAAGGCAGCTTATCAGGAAACCCTGGACAGAATGAAAACACCTTTCCAAAAGCTGTGCACAGCAGCACAGAGCTATTGAGGCACAAAATCCCCACCCCCCCAGCCCACAGAGAGAACTCTTAACCAGTATCACACTTAAGTAACATTTATTTCATCAGAGTAGGATGGTCCAAGTTAAAAAGCACTCATGCAGTCAAGGGGCCTGGTGGCTGTAAAGAACTTTTCCCCAGTTTGTGCTATGTGTGAGCACTTCCACTGAAGTGAAAGTAAGGCAGAACCAAGATTTAGCAAGGTACAGGCACTTTGTTCCCAGTTCAAGCAGGGAAAAAAAAAGCCTACATCAGGTCCTGGTCCCCCCCACCCCAAATAAAACCTCACGCTTGAGGCTTTAAAAATATCGTAAAAAATAGAAAACAAAGCAACCCTCAAGATACAGAAAATCAGTGCTCCCTAACCATACACTAGTAGTTTGTCAGCATATGTAAGACCAGAAGTATAAGAAAGAATAAATCAAACCCTTGTTGCTATTAACAAGGGTTGGGTTACCTGGGCTCTTCGGGGATGTGCAGAACACCCAGCAGTACAGTGACACTCTGACCTGGTAGCCAACTGTGCCTGACAGCTCGGAGAAGTAACAGAGGAGAAAGGTGGTTTGGATTCCACATTACCTGGTTACGTAAAAGTGATTTACAAAAAAAACTCATATACCAAACAATAATCTAAATAAATAGTTCATCTTCGTGACTATGTACAGAGTCCCCGGGGGGTTAGTTATCCAAGAAGGATGTGTCCATGGGTGCGGGGGCAAGTTCACAGAGATAGAAGAGGGTGGCTTCGCTCGCTTCGGCCTCGGTCAGTGGCTCCAGCCGCACCAGTTTGCTCTGGGTGGGCTCAGGATCGAGGCTGCTCTCTAGGAGCTCATCCACTTCCAGGGGTTTGTCAGCAGAGGAAGGAGTTCCGGCCACAGAGCTCCCACTTTCCAAGTCAGAGGCTGGGTTCCCATCAAAAAAGGCGAGGAGGGGAAAGGCCGTGTACTGTATGAGTTGCTTATCTGCAGGAAAAGGAATTCCCCAAACCTGATCAGTCCACACGGGGAAGAAAAATAAACAAAATCCAACCCACATCATTTTTTTAATGAACAATTAATAAATAACTTCATAGGTTATTGTATATGTGTGATTTGCATTCCTGTGTAACATTCTCTGGTCAGATTCTCCTGCAAAAACATCGGTTCCTCTGCACCTGGTGCAGGGCCAGAAACCTAAAAAGCAAATAGAGTAAGCATTCTGTCTTGGTCATTCACTTATCAACACAACACAAAACCAGGCAAAGAGCAAATAATGAGATGGATTTCAGAACAATGCTTGTCCAACTGTTAAACTGTTTCAAGGAAACGCTGCAACTAACCTGATTTGGGTTTAGAAACTTGTGTTTCCTGTGAAGCCTCTGGACCAGCGTTATTCTTGGTAGTTTCTATTCCCTTTGTCTCCATCTGGAAACAAAAGCGACATCTTGAAAGACAACGCCTAAAGCCTTTTCCAGTGCCACTAGAGCACGGCTGATCAACCACTACCAATGATTACGCTGTTACTCGGGACAGGAGGCAGCACTACCAGCTACCCCTGCTAACAGACCCGGGCTGAGCAAGTGTGAAATGGAAACAGGCTTAACTCAAGCAACCCACCACAACTAATGCTCATAAATGAACAGGACAGAGTCAAAGAGCTAGATGCATCCTCTGCTGCTTGTTCTCGTGTTTCTCTTCCCACCAGACAACACAGAGGAAACCATTCTGACAAAGCGTTTAGTCTGTTTGCAAGTACTGAAAATCTCAGAGGATACCGAACTCAAGAGACTGCTGCAATGCGGGGGTACTGGCCTCAAGGTAACACGAGTTTTAAAGGACATCATTAATTAGCATGGGTTTCCCTTTTCTGTCTAAAACCTAACAAACGGGATGAATTCAGATGCAGCCTTCCTACTCCTGCCGAAGTCTTCAACTTCAGAGCATGAAAAAGTGCTATTATGCCAGCAAAGAAAAGAGTAAAGGATTAGTAAAGTTTGCATCTCACTACTGTGTACATTGAGCAATGGATTTAAGACTTACTTTGGTATTAGTGATATGATCTGTGGGATTCATCTGCACGGAGCTTGTAAAAAGCTGAATAAGACAAAACACATCAAGTTTTAGGTATCTCGATGTTGCTATTAAGAACACAAGAACATCACATCTGTCTGTGTGAGAATAATCCCTGCACTTGATGTTTTTACCCTCTATCAGGATTAGTTTATTTACAGGTAGTTTCTAATCCTGCAGAGAAAACCTGGCTCTGGAGAGTAACGGTTTGGAATTCCACGAACCCCAGTCGCAAAGGAAACACCTTTATCACACCTAACTTGGACTAACGCAGTCTGCCATGGTCTCCAAGTACCCTTCCCTCCTTCTGCTGGTGCACAGAGAGCTCGGTAACAGCAGAACAATCCTGATCAAGTCTGCAGGCAACAGCAGACCAGAAGGAGTCATGGCTACATGGGAGAGCAGAGCTGCTCTTGAGGGATCTTGGCAGGGTGGGAGAGAGGCCAACAGGTGCTCGGATCAGCTTCAGTGGCCAAACGCATTCAGAACACAATAACCTGGCGCACTGGCCCACGTTAGGGGACTAATGGGACGGGGACCAGCTCCCCAGGTGGATGACACCCTACTGTGAGCCAGTGGCAGGGCCTTGCTACAGGGAGGCTTGCTCTGCTACAGGCAAAGCACAGCCAGGAGCCCACGGGAAGCTACCATCTCTCTCCACAGCACCCGAGGCCACTCTGGGAAGAGTGTCCAGCTAGAAGCTTCCCAGTACAAGAGTTTTCAAACCAAAGGGTCACGGATGTTTAGGGGCTTATGACACAGAAGAAGCTGAGGGAGCTTGGATAATCTTGAAAAGGCGGACAAGGGAGGGGAACTGCATTCTTCCACTGCTTCAGAGAAGACAAACTCCACAGAGGTGGACAGAGGACAAGATGCAAGACGTACAAGCTGCAGCATGGCAAGCTGACTGACATAAAGAAATTCTTCACCAAGAGTCAAGCACTGAACGGGCACCCAAGAGGCTGGGGAATCTTTGGGGATTTCAGAGTTAGAGTCAAGGAGGTCCTGAGCTACACGAGCCAACTTGCGAGCTGGCCCTGCTTTGAGAAAGGTGGCTGGACTAGATGACATGCATGGGTCCCTTCCAGACCCATGTAGACCATTCTGCTCAACATGAGTCTGAAGAGAAATTGAAAACAAACACACTTGTAAGGAATAACGCAAAACGGCAGAGAAAATTGTAAAATAAACGTCGAGAGCCTTTTTAGACTCAGTTCATTGAGAAGACCACAGATGATGCACTGGGCTATTTCAAAGCGAGAGTATTAACCTACTCCCTGTCCGAGTTCATGGAGCTACCAGTGTAAGCATTATGTCATAAGAAAGCCATTCCTCAATCAAAAACTACAGCCTTCACTCCAGCAGTGTTGCAGCACTGTGAATTATACCAGAAACACATATTCACAAATATTTATCATTCTCTCTTTTTTTTTAAAGGGAAGAAAGGCCAAAAGCCCCAAACCCTTCCTGTGTTTTAGATCTATTTTAAAGTGTAACTACCCACGCAAATATTTTCGGTAGCGTATTGCCAAAATACTTAAAATAAATGGTGAAAGTTACATCAACCAGGAGATCTGGGTCTATGCTGAACTGTCGTCCTGATAACATCGCCTGGAAGTCCTCTAAACTGCAGTCGATGCTGTCAAGATAATCCAGGAGTTCCACTCTAGAAGACAAACAGTATTTTATTGCTATATCCCTTAACGAGAGGAAGAGAAATCCATGATTAAACTTTACACAGATCTACTGCATCCATCTAAAAATCTTCCAACAGCATGAACAAAAACCTGTACATTAAAAAATTACCAGTAAGAAACAATATCTGGTCAAATAATCAGTTCCACTAATTAAAAAAAAAAAAAGAACAGAACAAACAATAAAGAGGAGGTTACTCACTTCCCAAGAAGATTGATATTCTGTGAAATGACTCCGTTCTCACTGAGGATGGAATCCATCATCGAGACCGGATCTTCTGCAGTTAAATTGGACTGGCTATTCAGCTGCACAGCGCTTGACATGAGTGGGCTTGTACTGTCACTGACAGGGCTGAGGGGATCAACAGCTGGGACAGCAGCTGGTTCTGTGCTTTTGTCTCCTTGAATTACAGGGGCATACTCTTCTTCATTATCATCTTCCACAATTACAATATCAGGAGAATGACTACAGCTGTAACACGAGACAAATGAATTCAAACATTTCACTTAAACTGGTACTATTCCAGAGGTTCAGTTCTTTATTTTAGTTGTACTACTAGAAACGAATAAAACTCTCCTACTGCTTCTCACTACAAAACACAGCAACACACTCCAAATACCTGTTTTCCATTCCTGTGCTCCATACAACTAAGGCAGCCCAGCTATCAGACACTGCTGTGCTAGATCTCAGTAGCAACTGCTAAGGATGTACAGGGACACTGAGATTTTTTGCATTACAACAACTGTAAGCTCACCTATAAAGTCTGTACTAAGCAGGCAAGGCTGTCAAAGTAGGCCATATCTATTTTGCACATTTCCTATTGAACAGAAACAGTTCTGAGCATCTGTAACAAAGTATCTCAGTCAATAGCACTGGAGTTAATTAATCTTGTTACCTATATCAGGAAGGCAACCTAAAAACCAAGCAAGTCTCACGTTTCATTTCATCCATATTCTGGTTTTCTTAGCCCCTAAGTAGCTGTTGGTTGTGCTGCCTCTATCACAGCCTTATCTTCACAAAGCTTCTCTATCAGCGAGTGCATTCCCAGACATCATCTGAACGAGAACAATGACACCAGTTCAAGCAGAAGCTAGAAGTATCCATGCTTTATTCCTTGAGCTGCAAATACAGGCTCTATCAATACTATCCAACTCAGGAGCAGCGCTGCATCTCCACCCCTGGCCCAAGTTTCATCTGCTCATAGCTGGAGGATGAACTACTTCTGTAGTACACACAGGCAGGAACATAGCCACAAAACACTTGAAACTGGAAAAAAACCTCAACGCAAGCCTGAAATTAACTGGCTTAATAAAGTTCAGTGACAACATCAACACCTGACAAAGAGCACATGCAAATTAATTTCCGTGAAAACCTGTAAAAACAAGGTGTCATAGTTAGAGGGGCCGGGACCAGTTTATTGTTATGTGGTTAGAAGCAAAACTGTGTATTCTATACTCTCTATGTCACTGCTCACGGGCTGTTAACAAGTCATCAGTAGCAGTTGCCCAGGACCCATTTGTGAGAGGCTCGGTCCAGGGGGAAGAAGCTGAGTGCTGCTCAGCACATGGAATCGTGACCCTGCCCCCACTGGATTTCCGGACCCTGCTCGGCACCTTCGGGACCCCTGCTCGGACCCCTGCTGGGAGCGGCAGCGGTTTTGCTCCGGAGGAGAACGTCAGACCTTTTCTCCACGGCATCGCTGCTTTCAGCGGGACTTCTGCTGCTGCAGGAGTGTTTCACCGGGACTGCTACAACCACCCCAGCCGGCAGTGTCGGGTTGTATGCGGACTCTGTTTCGGGGTATTTCTTTCTACCGTTGCATTTCTCTTTTTTTGTATTTCTGACTTGTGTCCCTCTCTGGTTTGTTTTTCAAACCATTACAACTTGCCTTTTATTACCCCCATAAATAAATAAACCCTTTCAAGCTAAATTGACTCAGAATTTATAACATTAGAAAGTCTGTGTTAATCTGTGTTTATACAGATAGAACATATAAGGTTTCCTTTTCTGTGAGTTATGCTACAGAGAAATAGAAAGTTTTTCTAAAACATTTTGCAGGAGATGTGTGCTATATCTTACCACAGATTACATCTGAATAAAAACACGTCTGGTATAAAGCAGTGTCATTCTCTGAAAAGTTGGCGGGATTTGTTTGTACTTAGCCTTGAACTAAAATTGGCCTGAGGTATAGAATTTTGATGATTTCATATCTTTATCATATCTGCCCTGATCCCAAGATAAATAGACTATTTGCCAGCAATACAGTATTTCTACATAGCAATTTACTGTATAATTCTCTGTACACAATTTCAATTCTCATGTAGACTCTACTATATTGTATTTTCTAAAAGTTCAACAACAAGAAAATGAAAAGTACAGGATCAAAAGTAAGGTTTTTTTATGGTTGAAAACAAGCAAAACTTTGCCGTTTCATATAGGTACTGTCAAAGCAACTAAAAAGGATCCTATCAAGGGACCCGATGGAACCTCAGAAAAGAGTAAAGACTTGGGGTGCAGTCCATTCTTTTATTAAGCTTCTTAATGAAAGCACAACTGCCGTATCTCTCACCACCCACTCCCCGCCCCACCAAAGAAACCCAACCAACCAAAAAACCAAAACCCCTATACCCAAACCTAAACAAAACCATAGAAAAAGTCTTTGGTTTGGTAAAACAAACAAAAAAACCCCATACTGTAAGAAATCCTCAACCCACCAGATACTGTG
>JANHFX010003641.1:0-13756 GCA_027560015.1 Chloroceryle amazona | reverse complement strand
GTGCCCAGTGCAGGGGGACGGTCCCTGCCCTGCTCCTGCTGCCACCCCAGTGCTGACACAGCCAGGGTGCTGGTGGCCTCCTTGGCCATCTGGGCACTCTCAGGCTCATCTCCAGCTGGCTGTGCGCCCAGTGCCCCAGGGGAAGAAAGCCTTTGCTTTTCCCTGCAGCTTCTTCTGCAGTGCCTGTGAAGGGCATCTTCAGTGGCATCATTAAGGGGTCTGTCCCCGCTACTCTCTGGCCAGATACGGGTCACCTCCAGCTGCAGAGAGCCCTAGCAGGACCTTCTTAGCTGGTGCTTGAGCTGAGGTAGCTGAGCGCAGGATCTCAGCATCCTCAGACTCAGGTCAGCCCCGAGAAGAGCGAGTGGAGCCGCCCGTGTGTCGCTGCCTGTAGGTGCTCGTGTGAATACCAGCAGTCGCCTGCACAGCAGGAACGACGCAGTGATGGGAGGCAGCGGGGTTTATGGTCCTCGTGCGTGGGTGTCAATGGCCACTCGGGCTGCGGGTGGGAGAGGATCTGGCCCCGAGTCCACCCCTCTCCTCCTGTGACTGCGCTCTGTGACTGCCCCGAGGCACCTGAGGAGCTGCTGCTTCTGAGTGTCTTGTGAGGGTGATTTTCTTGTAACGTGTGTTTTGTGAGGATCTCTAACTAACTTCAGGCTGGCGATCACTTAATCTTTTCTTAAAAAGAACAGTATTCTGTTTGCTTTCCTCAAGTTTCTGCTACGTTTATGTTCCTTCCTCTCTCCAGAATTAGTTGTCCAGGTTGCTGTTTGTGTTTCCCATGGCACAGGATTTAAGTAGTGAAGTATTTCCAGTCCTCTTCCTGTGTTCATGGTGTGGTCTTGTTATGGAAATACTTCTTCACTTCCTCATCATTTAAACTGAAGTGGACTAACAAATACACGGTGTCAAGAAATCAAGAAGTGTTGAGGGAGGGACATTTTCCAAGGGCTTGTAGTGACAGGATGAGGGGTGATGGCTTCAAACTGGCAGAGGGGAGATCTGGATTAGAAATGAGGAAGAAGTTCTTCACTCTGAGGGTGGTGAGAGCCTGGTGCAGGTTGCCCAGGGAAGCTGTGGATGCTCCATCCCTGGAGGTGTCCAAGGTCAGGTTGGACGGGGCTCTGAGCAGCTTGGTCCAGTGGGAGGTGTCCCTGCCATGGCGGGGGGTTTGAATGGGATGAACTTTGAGGTCCCTTCTATGATTCTAAGTCAGAACTATTCCAGTGCTGATAAATGTGGCCTTTTTTTTCTGCTTCACCGCTGCCTGATGTTGAGAGAAGCCTCTGGTGTCTTGCTGCTGTGCTGCAAGTTTGGTCTTGGGAACACCACAATTAACCTTTCTGCACCCCTGTGAGAGGAACGGAGAGGGTTAAAAAAACAGGAGTTAGCTTGAGGTTCAGCCACCCCTTGCACTTGGTAAACCTCTGCCACTGGTGTGCTGACAAGGAACCATTTATACACATATCCCCATGGGTCTGAGACAAGTCAGTTTGGAATCTTAATGGATACAGGAGCCTCTATTAGTGTTGTAAGCAGAGAGCAAGCTGATGAGTTACAGATCAAACCATGAAGAAAAACTGTAAATGTAAAGAGGTATGATGGGGGTAGTAGAAAAATGTCCCATAGCTCAAACTCAACTTTGGCTACCTGGGGAAAAGAGAATGATGGCTGTGGAGGTGGCTTTCAGCCCTTATAAAGGAAATATAACAGGATCGATCTGCTGGCGGGTGGATGATGGTACCTACCTCATTTTGTCCTGTGGGACTATTAATGGGTGATGCTCCCCAAATGGATGATCCAAAGGGCCAATTCCTAAGGGCCAATTCCTATTGAGAACATATACGGGCCAATCCATTGTGGGAAAACTACCCCCCACTGCCCTAAGAAAACCCAGAGGCTCCTATGCATGGGAAGCCCTAGCTGGAAGCATCAGAATCCACTGTACCAGTGCCCCGTGGATAATCCCCGACTTCTAACCTGAGGCACCTGATGCCTGGTTTCTAATCTGAGGCCCAGTTCTGGGTGTTTTAGAGGACAGTGGAACAGCAGATCCCTGTGGCACTTCTACTGGCAACGGTGTTTGTCAAAGTGTTAAACAATTTAGAGGACAGCCCCTGGAATATTATTCATAACCAGAAATAAGAAGACAGCACTTACTCCGCCTTTGGACAAGCTGTACATTTAACAGGAGTTCAAGAACACTGACTGCTTCGCACTAGTTCCTATCCTCGACTTAATACTAAAAGTTCAAGAGTCAGTTAAGTATTTGGAACAAATCCAGAGGCTAATAAATCAGAACCTAGCATGAATTGACAGGTGAAGCTTCTATATGTGCAGGAGTACTGAATAATTCTGACCAATTCATTAAAAAATAAATGACTAAGACGTCCACGTTACTGTATATTTTACAACACTTAAAGCCAATTATCCATATATATATTCCTAGAAACTTCTTACTTGGAAGAATCTGAAGTGGTATCTTCATTTGGTTCTGGTGTAATGGGAAGACTCTCTTCATCACGCCTGGGATGTTCTTCATCAGTCACATCCTCAGTGACATCATAGATAATGATGTCATCTGAAATCTGTTCCCTTTGTTTTAAGCCCTCATTTCTTTTGAGAGGTACCTGAGAATTATTTTCAAGAGAGTCAGGGGACAGGAGAAGAATGAGCTTCAGCATTCTGAGCGTGACCATTACAGTGCTTCTATTCCAGCTTTCCTACACCTCAGAGATTAAGTCGTTTATCTAGATCTACATCTCATAGAAAAATAACCATACAAGTAAATGAACAAGCTGGAAAGTAGCAACTACAGAAGAAAAATTATCTGACAAATGCTCTTAATTCTAATACCGTGCTACAGCACTCAGTTGAATGATTTCCCCACCAACCATTCTTTGGACAGCAGAAAATAACTTTCAGTGGCACGATACATTCAAAGGGCACAGAACTTGCCATGATTTTGCTGGGCTGGCTGCTGCCTTGCAGAGAAAGATGCTGGATTCTTGTTCCTGTATGGGGCTAGGGGCACCTAACCCCCAGAGGTAGCAACACAACATACAGGTGCTAACAGCACTACTATTAAAAGCAAACTGCTTTCAGTAGGATCACCTCAAGCTGTATTTAATACACAGGTAACCGGCATAGAGATGTTTGTACTAACAAGTGAATAGTATTTGTCTTCTCACAGAAACACAACGTGGAATTATCATTTCTACAATCTGATAACTGTAAGGACACAAGCGTGCTGTATTTCCCATACCACAAGCTACTCGACCTGTCTGCCCTCCTCCTCCACTCCTTTCTTCATCGTAACAAGCAGTACGTGGAGAAGAGAACTTACATGGTGACCACTGTCAGCTGGTTCTTTCACAATTTTCTGAAATACATTTGACTTCGTAGGGCCATTAGTGTTCAGAAGTAGAGGCCTAAATCAGAGAGAGGAAAGGAAGAAAGTCATCTCAAGAGTAATTATTTGTTTTTAAACATGTCAGTTCATTGACCGGACAGCAAGTTCTTGAGATCTTATTTACCTCTTGCGTTTCAGGCTCACGAGCTGGTTATTCCGCACCAGGGTAACAATGAACTGTACAATCTATAAAGAAAAGAACAGTATTCTTAGTTGCTCTGCTCTACAATTGCTTATCTCAGAGTACCAAGATACCTGTGTGGTAGAACAGAAAACACTGCTGGTAGTATCTAAAAAGAATTAAGAAAGGCTTTTCACACAGTGGGCACCAAGAGCAGACTTTCACACTACGTTATACAGTACTCGGGAAAACATAGAGAGGATTCAAACTATGAGAAGAATTCTAGTAAGCAATGACAGAGGCACGCAGGGATGTTGACTGTACACATAACCTGTGTGCGTAAATACACAAGGCTTCTTTCAGTGTTGCTATTTCTGATCTGTAGGGAAATATTAAAATCTGTAAACTCTTTGCATTTACAGGAGTTTTTGTAGATCATGAATTCAGCTGTTGAACTAAGCTAAACTAACAGCCTATCAGTGGGTTCCAGTCAATGAGCTCTTCTGGTATGTTCAGAAATACACCTTAAGTGCATCATTAGTGAATTTCCAATATGAGCTCTGTAATTCTTGCACTGAGAACTTCTTCCCGAGATCACCCAACACAGAATATTAGTCATCTGATTCCTGAAGTAATAAAAGATGTATGGCCCATTTTAAGAGTACCTTAATGAATGATGTATGATGCTCCTGAACCTCTTCCTTTGAAAATGTTTACAAGAGTTTGGCCTCATCTTCTGCTTATGAGGTGAAATACAGTTTATGTTTTTCACAAAGATTTACTCACCAGACACCACCCTGGTTTATTTTTCCTATTAAAAATATGTTTCACACACTAAAAAATAACCAATGAGGGAATGCAAAGTAAGGTAACGTGTGGCACAGTATTCCTGGTGCAGAAGCAGCCCCTGCACACTCAAATGAAGCCTTACCTTTCGAATAACTTGCTGTTGTTGTAAGTGTTTTGCTCTGAGTTCTGCCACTTCCCTCCAAAGGGATTCATTCTCCCTGTTTGTAAAGGAGGATTTCAAGGTGAAACAGAAACTAAGTTTTAAAATAGTTACATAAATAACTTTTGTTAAAAGTTAGTTACATTAAAGCTCTTTGATATGTGTTTTTAGACTGGGGAGGAAGGCAAGTCAGAGTCAGCAGCCCTGGCAAATCACTACAAAATGGAGACCCAAACACAACCAAGAGCCTGCAGAGAATTTCCAGCCCCCTTAAAAAAAAAAAAAAGAAAAGCAAAACCAAACAAACAAAAATCCCAAATTTGGCAATTCTTATTATACATACATTCGGCATTTAAAAATTTACTATCTTGTTTCTTTTCCTGTAAGAGTTACCTTCTCCTCTTCCTTCTAGTAATTAAATCTGAAGGAGTTAAAATTAAAAAATAATTAAAGCAACAACAAAAAAAAACATGTTTCTGGCAGCAACAAAGGACCAAAGAACATAAGAATGCAGTTTCCTCTCACCATTAAAAACCAGTTTTTCATCTATATCAAGTCTGTTTGTCCTCCCTCACACACCTCTTCCTAGATTCAAGATACCTGTCAGCAATGGTCCTTGAAAGCATCTTTACTGACCACGCTCTCAAGTCACACATGCAGCCATAGGTGTTCCTAACAGTTGTTTCTATCAGCTTCAGTAAAGGGGTTTGTTAGGTACTGAAAAACAATAGGGGCAGGGGCACAGCAGAGATGGCAGTTTTCATGAAACACTGCTGTTTTACAAACCTTGGTTGTTCCAGTAAGAGTCCAGTTACTGTGACAGGATATAAACTGCTGCAAAGTGGCCTTTGCTATTGTATCCATGAACCTCACTGTTTCCAACCTCACAAAGCACATTAAAAAGTAGATACTGAATGCTTCAGCAAACAGACAACAGAGCACCCTCCTCCCGTGTGCAGTTTAGGTTTCAGCACAGATCTGTGCCAAAAGGGGAAGAAATCTCTTTGCTGGTGTTTGGGGTTTAGGAAACCTTAAGGGAAGTTTTCAGCAACAGCTGTTTATATGCAGTGTGGTGGAGCTTATTACTCCTCAAACTACTCCTACGTCCAACATACAGCCGAAGAGTACAATTCCATCACACGTTTAACAACCGAGGCTGGGTATTCTGAACTCTCTCAATTTCCAATCAGCTTTATTAACGTGTTTTGTAGGAGTGGAACTTCTAATTTAGTTTCTACCTCAATCATTTTAAACTGATAGGACACCAGTATGGATGTCAAAGACAAAGAGTTCTATCTTATCTCTACAGACTGTCAGGTGACTGGCAGCTGGATGTCATTTCAGCCAAAGTCAACCCTGTTCTGGACCTGACGGTCTTCTGAGTTTCCTTCCAATCCACTTTAAGTCTACTATTTGAAAAGGGTGAATATGAACATTTCTACTCTTCCTAGACAAAACAAGTTTGCCTCCAAGTATTTTACCCCTCAAGTGAATTAGAACTGAAGACTAGAAATGATAGCATTTACTACTTAAAACTCAGACTAATCAGTGAGCTCTGACACAAGGGTACAGAATCATTTATGTTCTCAAGTTAACCTAAGGTAGGGAGTCCTGAGGTAGTGCTGTGACTTACAGTGCATGAGCTTATGCTCACGTATCCTGTACCTACACCTCTAAAGGGTAAATCAGTCTGCGACACACATCTCTCACTGGTGAGAACAGACTGTTGTGGCAATCTATCTTGAGAAGAATGGACATGTGGCCCATCCAGACTCAGTACTGCCTTGACATGTTTGGGCTTGCCCTGATATAATCAGGCCTGGGGGGCGAGCAGAGACATGTCAAGGCAGAGCTGGTTGCAATAACAGTAAGCCGAGGCCTGCTGGAACAAGATGGAAACAGCAAGAATGTCAACAACAGGAGGAACTGCGAGAATATCAACAACAGGGTAAGAAACTGCAAGAATGTCAACAGCTGCCTTAGAAGGGAGACGTGGCTGTGTAGCTTTAACCAATCTTTAGTGATAATTAGGTGCATGGGCAGGGCATGAAGCCGATAGCAATGTAATGGAGCTCGTGTACTGCTACAGAAATGATATATAAGCGGGGTGTGTGTTCGAATAAACGACTTCACCTTAGATCACATTGGTCTGTGTTGAGTCCGTTCATTCAGCTCCCGCAGACTAGGATCACTAAGTAAGTTATGATGCAACTCTAAAAAATACGGCTTACACTGGGATGGGAGATTTTGTACCTCTCTTGCTGAGGTAACTAATGAGTTTCCAAACTAGATTTCTAAATGGAATTTCATAGGCATTAACTCTTCTACATTTTTTAGCAGTGGGGGGAATGAAGAGAACAACAGGAGAATAAGAAGCAATGAGCAAAGACATTAATTGGAGTAAGAAAGTAATAGAAGCAATTAGCACAAACCAAACTCTGCCTCAATCCAAACACAACAACTACTTCAAACTTGAAGACATATACTTTATGCTAAAGAGCAGAGTTGAATATTCAGCCTCTGCAGCATTATGGAACTCTTATTTCATTTCCCACTACCAGACAGTTCTTCAACACTGTGCATTACTTTTCACCCTATCAGAATATTTAATTCTAAATGCATTTCTTTTACTGAAATTTATTTTCCTAAAGCAGTACTTAAAAAGTTAGGCAGTAAGAAATGAAGAGACACCTAAAATTCAGTCTTTGTCCAATATCTGTTATCAGAATTACTCAATTTTAGGGATCAGTTGCTGGTGGAGCAACTTACCTCTTCAAAGCAGACAAGCGAGATTCAATAGTCTCTTGTTTAATTTGCACCTTTTGAGCACTACTTATTATTTTAGAGAGATCTTCCTGACGTATCTTGTTTTCTTCAGGCCTCGAAGAAGAAACCTTGAAAAGAATAGAATCCAGAAACAACACTTTTCTTTACTCATTGTTAACTATTATTTTCTTTTGGCAATCGAGTATGTTTTCCTCTAGTGTTGATAAACTATGCATTAAAGTTAATAATAAACCAAGTATCAGAAAAAAAAAAATCCAGAACCAGCAAAACCCAGAGAAATGCCCTCTTATAGCTGTCACCACATTAGCTTCAGGGTTTTTTTTACAAACTTCATAATTCTTCAGGCATTCTCCCAAGTACTCTACTTCTTCACGACCTCTTCACAACAACCCAGTAAGCACACCCCTCTCATCAGTTTAACTTGCCATATTTCTGTCCGCTATCTATATGCACTTGGCTGATAGCTTAACAGCAGGGCACATTTCAGAATCACATTTAGCAGCATTAACACACACGTTTATAGGCTTGCCCCTGCTCTCTTTGGTGGAAAGTTTAATGCTTGCAGTAGCTTTGTTCTGAAACAAGCTACGCAGATTGTTCTATTACTGGTGGTAAAGTCAAAGCATGCCCTGCGTTTCTTCTAATACCCACCTACAAAATGTCCTATTTGCATAACTCATTCATTTCCACCACCTCTGAAACTCACTGGAGTGACAGCAAAGCAGGTGAGATAAAGGAGCCCTGTCAAATCCCCCAAAGTATCTTTTAGTAAGTGAAGATGAAGCAGAGATTGCTTCCTCAAACTCCAAACCTAGTTGTGCTGCAATTAAACTTGATGTGAACTTTGCTATTCGTTCATACTTAGTAGTACAGGTTCTCCATACACTGAGTTTTCACTAACCTTCCTTTTGATGTGTTCCAACAGGTCCTCCCGGCCCTGCTTAAAATACGGGTGCTGGAACTCTACTGGACCATCGCGCTCCAGTTTCACAAACCCAGAATCAACATGGACAACTTTACGGAAGCCATCTTTAAGAAAAGAAACAGAAAAAAACAAAATACTCTCAAAAGCCACATTAGGAAATTAAAACTGTGCTGTTCCAGCTGTCCTGACAAGTTTTGAGGATGAGACAGTATCCTAGTTGCATAGAACACAGGGGCACTGCTCAAAGGGAACTATTACTAAATATGTACAGAATCTGGAACTAGGATAGAAAGCAAAAAAGCAAGAACTTACACATGTTTAACTGTCTGACAAAGCTTGCCATGTTGTTGTGCTTGAAGTACTTGGGAAGAATCTCTTTTGCAAATGTCTGTTCATCCAGCACCAAGAAACTCTGGCCATTCTAAAACAAGAGAGACACATTAAGCTACTTAAGGACCATGGCAGAAAACATGTTAGGCTTTTGGAATTCATCACCAGATAGGAATGTTTCCTTTGTGTACGAAGTACGTAACCCATCTGCTTGCCTACCATTTTCCACAACAAAAAGTGTACGAACCCCTGCAGTTGCAAAGCAACAGCATATTATCAATTTACAATGGCTATCCATATCTGAAGGGGAACATCTCTACCATTACTCATTGCTTCCTCAAGAAATGGTTTGCCAACAATAACCACCAGTTTCAGGATAGTGCGATACTATCAATCTTGTAGCTTCAAAGTCTTGGGAAGGAATCTAACAAAGAGACACTGCAAGGGGAAAAAAACCCAACCCAACCAACAACCTGCTGAGAGACCCTTCTGCTTTCCAGTATAAAAGCAGGGATAGTTTGGGAAGACTCGTAGAGAAGATGGAGCTGTCAAAGAGAGTGTCCAGTAGGTTTTCAAGTTACCAAAAAGATAACCACCCAAGGCAGTATCTCATCCCTCCTAGGATGCCAGTTGTGAGGGAAGAGTGATATTTTACCTCATCCACAGGCTTTGACTGAAACAGAAAGCTTGGCTCTCTGCTTTTTAGTGACTGTGCTAAAGGACAAATAATCGTCAGAATCCAAATCAGCTACTTCAAAATGGTTTAAGTTTTGCCTGCACGTCCACAGCACTCTCACCCTGTATTTAATGAGAAGCCTATCACCTTTCACAACTGTTGACACCAATATTGCAACTTGTTAGAAGCCTTTTAGTTCAACAAGTCTCATGTGTTTCTTACCCCCAAATGCCATCAGCTGTACGATCACAAGGAGCTTGAGGAACCAACCATGAGACCACTGAAGATCTTTGCCCAAGAGGTTTTTGTTTTCCTGACAAATCAGCAAGGGTTATCAAAACCATACTTTATTAACAGCTCACCATTGGATGAGTTCAGAGTTTAAGAGCATGGCAGGAAGATGAAAACTTCACAGTTATGCCTTCCTACCTCCTGCTGAGAATAGGTCAGTGGAAGGGAAAGGGGAAGCAAAGGAAAGGTGAGAAACAGAGCATTTTAGCCAATGCATAAATGAAGCTCAGCAGCTCAAAGCACTCAAAACAAGGAACACTACCATGATGCCTGATGCAAACACAGAGCTTTCAAGCAACACCTCACTTCATTGTCATCACTTTCACCTTGGTCAGGCCTAGGGCAGAAAAATTTGGGAAGCTGGGTTTGTACAGCCCCCCTGCTCTGGCTGGCTCCGTAAAGAGGCTCACTCTGGGCTGCTTTACAACTGGTACTGCTGTTCTGTTGTTAGATAATGCCAAGGCCTGATGAGAAGGGGAGTGTGGGAAACTTGGTAGGCCCTGCGTTCCAGTACACTTCGTCCTCGCGAAGAGCTTCCTGAAACCAAAACTACTTGAAGTTTATGATGTGCATCGACCTCGTGCAAAGCCTAGAACCAAAACAATCTCTCCTGATTAAGGCTTGGAGAATGAGTCAGTGAGATAGAGTGGCTGGGCCTCCCCCAACCACATCCATCACCCCTGAACACTTCAAATAAAGGAGGCTAAGGTGGAACTGCACTCCCTACCCTGCCCCTGCCTTCCCCCAGAGATTGTTGATCACAGTGGAAAATTACCAGCCTAGTTTTGCCCAAAGTCAATCATTTCACAACTCTATAAAACACTGATCTAAGTGAGGCCCACTGAAGCGCTCTGGGATCTCAGAAGGACCGAGTCTCACGTCCTCCCCTGAGCTGGGACCCCTCTCAGACTACATCCGTCTGATGAAGACTGGTGAAGGGAGATAAACCATCCATCTGCTGAAGACCAGCAAAGGGACACGGGAGCATTCCTGACCTACAGGACTTTTTTACAAAAATCACAGCGATCACAGATTGCCCAATTTAATTTTCATCTGCAGAATAATTCCATTTTATTCAGAGGTTAACCTCTATATGTGTATATATAGCTCTTTGTGTGATTTGCTTCTTGGATTTTATAGAAATTATTACATTTATCATCAGCAGATGTTTATTCTGCTTTAGTATTAATCTGTCAGTGTTAATGAATTGCTGCTATCATTTACTTTAAGGTAGAGTGTTACCCTAAGCACTACACAAATTTCAACACCTCAGATCATATCCTTCCCCTGTGTCCTCAGAGATAAACCATTGACCAGCTCTGAGACTAGGGGTAGAATTTACCTTATCCTCCCAAGGAGTGTGGGGGGAAAGGGGGTCTATCCTGAACCTTGTGGCCAGATAGGAGGGCTTCCCCTACACCCCCTTCCTTCTTTCCCAGTCACAATCCCTGTAAAAAGATCAATACCCTCAGCCAAAATCCATTCTATTCCTTATCGGCTCATTAGGACAAATATTATAATCATATTGCTTTCGACCAGCTCTCGCAAATTTACTCCTAATCATGCTGAGGGTTTTTTTGTTTGGTTGGTTTGCGGTTTTTTGTTTCGGTTTGGTTTTTTTTTAAATTATTATTGTTACATTTCCTATTTTTATTAATTGCCTTGTAATAAGTCCTATAGTGACCTTGCCATCAATCAGATCTCATTTAACTCTGTTGATTCTTCGCTGTATTTTCCTCATTCGCTAAACCGTTTTTCTTGCTTAATAAATTATAGTGCTGCTTTTCTCCGAAGCCAAGTGCATTCCACTCATTTTCTGCAGCAAGCAGAGCCCTCGTTAGGGCTCTGTCACAGAGGAAGTGTCTCTGTACACTTTCACACTCCTGCAACAGAAACACATCTACTAATTCTTGTTGCCCTGAGAGATGTTTACAGGAAAGCTGCACTGGGTTGAACTCACCAAAACATTAGTACAGAGCTAAATGCCATTTTCAAGTCCCTGGTGTTACTGACTGCAGCCTACAGCAACCTTCCAACTACTTCATTTGGTACTCCTTGGATGTGTTTCCACAGACAACACATACTTGGGGCTTCACTGAGATAGGTGTGCAGGGAGACAAAGCTTGGCTGCTTGGTTTCAGTCGGTGTTTAACCATACAGTGCAATGATATAGATTTGTAGAGGAGAAAAAGAAATGATTATAGTTAATTGTACTCTTCATTCCTTGTTACACTTTCTGTACCCAATACTATTGACACGGCTTATTTTAAGAGATGGTATCACTTGTGTATTGAGTGATTCCAGTATCTTCCCCCACGGAAGAACTGCTGGATGCCAGCAATACCAACTGCGATTAGCGGATCTTCCCTCTACAAACAGCTCTGCAGCATCTAAACCGGTTAATCTTTAGTTGTGATTAAGAAAAGAACACAAAGATGCCTAAGCCTTGCTATGCTTACTTGAGAGAAATGTAAGCAATTCAGTTGGTAAATGAATTTTACAGTAGCAAAGCCAGCATTTTTTAAGATAGATAACATCTGAATCTTCATATAGCCCTTGGCATCTCACCCTCAGTAAAAATAGGAGGAAAAGTTGCCATAATCTACCCCAATTCCCCCTTCAGGAACTTTTTGGCTGAAGTTACCATTAACTCATCATCAGTAAAATGTTTAAGACGACATTTTTTCATCGCTTGAGCATTTAAAATGAACTCAGCTCAGCAACACTTGAAGATATAAATACAATCTGAGAATAGGAATTTATCTCAAGAGTTAATGCTGCTTACTGCAGCAAAGCTGCCAGGCCTTCACTACGTTGTAAGGTGATTACTCCCTGCCTTGCAGTATTTTAAGATATTTTGTGTTCTGAAAAGTGTTTCTTTATTATTCACTAAAACAGCCTACATTTGAATATAAAATAAGAGACATCCAACCATAAGGTTTTTAAACTTAACAAGAAAAAAAATCAAACAACTAAAGTAGATGTATATCAGCACAGCCCCTGCACGCGTTTTAACCTGTGGTTCCCAAGACATGGATTTCACTTACTGAATCAAACAGAGCCAGATCAACACTTGTGCATCACAGAGTTGGAAGGGACCTTAAAGATCATCCAGTTCCAATCCCCCCGCCATGGCAGGGACAGCTCCCACTAGAGCAGGTTGCTCAGAGCCTCATCCAGCCTGAGCTTAAACACTTCCAGGCATGAGGCATCCACAACTCCTCTTGGCAGCCCACTCCAGCATCGCCATTCCCTGTCATGGGTACCCAATGGGGCTTTCTCCAGGGGTGCCCAAGATCTGTCCCCTCCACACCGCTTTCCAGCACCTCCTTCCTTGCGGAGGTGATGCGGGTGGGGGTGCAGGGGTGCCCTTCCCAGGGGGTGGACACGGCGCTCGGGGTGACGCCACCCGATCGCAACAGTTGTCGGCCCCACGCGGCCGCCAAGATGAGGCGGCCTTATCAACAGCCCCACGATAAGCGCCGCTAGGTCTGGATCGGCGACACGCGAGTGAAGACGGGTCCCGTTTGTTTCACGGACAGAAAACACAAAACATCCCAACCTCCTCGTGTTCTTTTACCCCCAAAGCGGGACGCCGTCAGGCAGCGCCTGGCTCCCCGCACGGCTCATCCGACCCGAGATATAAAACCCCACCACAGCTCCACGTTTCCCGTTCTACAGTTTAATAAAAGCTGCGTGGGAGCGAAACGCACTCGACCGTTCTCGGATCCCTGCCCTCCCCCACTAAGCCCAGGAGCGCCCGCCTCCCGGGGAAGCCCCCAACCTGTTCAGTCAGGGCAAACGGGCTTCCCTCCACCACCGGCAGCTCGGAAAAGGCGGTGGCCACACCGGGGGTAGGCAGAGGGAAGCCCGACAGAGCCAAACAGGCGTGTGCGGGTTTTCCGCCCGCCCCGCCCGCGCCGAGGCCCGTGGCTCCCCGCCCGCCCCAACGCCGCGGGCCCCGAGGAAGGCCTGCCCAGGCAGCTCTCCCTTGGCGGTCCTCGGGCACCCGCCGGGAGCGGGTTGGGGGGGTGTTCCTGCCCAGTACCGCTGGAGAAAGGCGAGGGGAGAAGGGGGCACCTCCCGCCGCCCCGCGCACGCGGAACGGGCGGCCACCCGCCGCGGCTGGCGCACACCGCACCTGGCTCCAGGTGATGAGCTGGTTGTTGGGGGCTTCGCTGACCAGCGCCCACAGCTTGCTGAGGAAGGCCGGGACCCCCGCGCTGGCGGAGGACGGCCGCTGGGGCTGGGAGTGGAGTGGC
>JANHFX010003637.1:0-11489 GCA_027560015.1 Chloroceryle amazona | reverse complement strand
ACCAATGCGGCCTCACCTTGAGTGCTGGGCCCACGGTTTAGGAAGGGTGTGAAGGGACTTGACTGTGTCCGGGCAGGGAACAAAGCTGCTGAAAGGGCTGCAAGGAATGGCCTGTGAGGAGCATCTGAGGACTCTGGGCTTGTCTAGTTTGGAGCCAAGGAGGCTGAGGGGTGACCTCATTGGTATCAAGAGCATCCTGAGGAGGGGGCATGGAGAGGGAAGTGCTGTTTTCTCCTCCCTGGTATCCAGTGACAGGATGTGTGGGAATGTTTCGAAGTTGTGTTGATGTAGGTTTAGGCTGGAAATTAGGAAGCATTTCTTTACCAAGGTGGTGGTCAAACACTGGAATGGGCTCCCTAGAGAGGTGATCAATGCCCCAGACCTGCCAGTGTTTAAGAGGCATTTGCACAATGCCATTACTAACACACTTTAACTTTTGGTCAGCCCTGAACCAGTCAGGCAGTTGGACTAGATGATCATTGTATGTCGCTTCCAACAGAAATACTTTAGTCTAGTCCGTTCCCTTTCAGGAAACTCCTCTCCCTTCTTTTTCCTAACTTTTTTTTTTTTTTTTCCCAAACTCACTATTGTGTTTGAGAGCACATTCAGATAATGAGCAAAGAGTTTTGTGACAGTATTAATTCAGTTTATGCTGCTCACAAACCATCATCTGTGAATGTTTTTTGTTTTGTGAATTGAGTAGCCACCATGTTCTAACTGCCTGTGAAAAAACAGAATATTACATGGGTAGTGTTATGATTATATAAAAATGACATGCTGTTGCAGAATACAGCTACTGCTTGTGTGTCATTGGTTATATTTGGAAGCTACTGACAAAAAAAATTCTCTACACCTGCAGAAATTAGAGAGGGAACATAGGACAGACTATTTCTCCTGCACAAATGATGCAATTATCAGGAGATTTTTAACTGCAGAATATTCCTTAGTGGTGAATGTAGGGGAGATATTTTACACAGGACTTCCTTTTGCACTGTATTTATCTGTTAGAAACTCTTTCTGTATCTTATAAATTACACATACTTAATTAGGCAGATGAGGCTAGAGTGTTGTAGCCATTCTGAAACCTTTTTTGGTACACAGCTAAAGTAGAGATTTTCAAAGCTGGGAAACAGCTATTACGTCAAAAAGGTAATGAGATTGGATGTTAGTTTTAGCTCATAAAAATGCTAATCTAAAGTGATCCAAGTGGCAGAAGTGTGCTCTGTTTTGGTGTAAGTAACAACATAATGTTAGCAATTGCTGTATTTCCCAGTAAACAAAATCCTTTACTGGATAACTTCAGAGGTCAAATTGCAGCTGATGTAAACTTGCATAGCTCCAAGTACTTCAAATGTGCTATACAGCTGGAAGTGCAAAGAGTCCAGACAGAATAGCTAATGAATTTACCTGCCCTGAGGATTCTCTGCTTTCCTCCCTGTTTCTGTTGCTGCAGAGCTGATGGTATTTTACAGGTATTAACAACAAAGACGGCCCCGGTAGCACAAGGCCACTGGTGTTTCTACTACCCCACAACCTAGACTAGCTCTAAAAACATTTCAGTACTCCAGGTGGTTTAAAATACTGGCAATAGGAGTGATCATCATGTTGAACACCTGGTTTAAACCAGCCAAATTAGCTGGTCAGGCTCCCTCACATCCTAGGAAGACTCCTTCCTGTAGGTTTTATGTAACATCTCCATTCATACCCAGCCAGTCATCCAGCCTTAGCACCTCAAACCAGAGAAGTGTGTTGAGATCTCAGAAAGCTCTCAGTGGAGCGAGAACTGCTGAAAGCATGGCTGTGCCTCTGGGGTTGATGATGAAAAACATCACAGAAAAAATGGGTTTCCTTAGCTTCCAGCACTCTTTATACACAACAGTGCTTCCATTTAAATAGAAGCCAGATAGGTTAATTATTTTCAGTTGTCTGTAATTTAGGAAAGACTTGCTGGCAAACCTGGCAGCATGTTGTTGTTGCACTAAGATTGAATGAAAAATCCATTTTATAAACAATGATCTGTGAGCTGCATGGATGATCACAGAGGGTTTGTGACACTGTGAGTAGCTAGCACTGAGACAGTAGGTATGGTTTTGATGGCAGGATTTTAGTCTGTTTTTTATAACCCTATTATAAAAGGTATTGTCTGAACAACTTTGGTGATATACCAAAGAAGTCAAATTCTAACATACTACTTTCATATTTTATCTTTATCATGTAGTCTTTTTTCACTGTGGTTTCCCCAAGAGGACCCTTGTAAAAATTTAGAAAGAGCTCCATGAACATCTCTAGAATGAAGGGCCTTTTAGACAGAAAAAAGATAGAGCTTTGTTATTGATTATTTGTAGTGATGCTTCTTTATTATAAACAAATGCCATTTGATACTTAATTTTATTTCCTGTGTGCCTCAGAATGAAGAGGGGAGATATATTAATTCTGTTTCATTTACAGTGCACTGTTACTTGCGGTGGTGGAATAAGGACTCGGAATGTCACTTGTGCCAAAAATAACAACGAGCCGTGTGATACTTCCAAGAGACCAAACTCTAAGGCCCTGTGTGGTCTCCAGCAATGTCCTTCTGCTGGAAGATTGCTGATACCTCGACTGGAACCCAGAAGAGGAACGATCATAATCAGAAAAACACCTACTAATCCTGAACGGAGTCCTCCTCACAGAATACCCTTGCCAAACCCAAGGTCCAATACAACAGCAAAAACACCCAAGCCTGAAAGTGTAACTGTCTGTTTGCCTACAACCTCTGGTTTGGGTAACATCTCAGAAAAAGAAGGAACAGCCAACAGAACATTACAAAATAATTTTGCTGGACCAAGTGATGTTTACAATTATCCAGTTGTTTCTACTGAAAATAGTTCACACCAAAATACTACTTCATGGCCTTTTCTTAATCACTTAAGTACTGAAATTCTAAGTCATACTGAAAAGATTTCTGAAAGTGAGCCAGTTTCTACTGTAGAGAGTGAGGTGCAAAGAAGCAAGGACAATTCTGTCTCCTCTTTTGCCAGTAATCCAGAAATAACTTCCAGCTATGATTACTTAACTGAAGAATCTGATGTCACTGATAGGTCACTTGGAGGCAGTGAGAAACCAACTGGTCACCTTTACAGCACAGACCTCAATCCTCAAAACAAAACCAGGAGCACAACCCTAGATACTGGCTTTCCTGTCCTTCAAAATGAGAGTGTAACTTCTTATCCCTCCCCAGCATCTCATCACCAAGACCCTTCTATGCACCTTTCTGTTAGCAGAGCAGCAGAAGGGTTGGCATTTCCAACAAAAGCAAACTCTATCAGTCTGCAAGTTGATAAGCCAGTTGTAGAAGCACCTACTCCACAAGCATCAGTTACAGTAATGTCTACAGTATTTGGTCATGTAACAAGAGACCACACTGACAGCAGAAGAGAAACGAAGCTACCTGAGACTGTAACAACCAGCACACAATTGTCAGCTCTTGAGCATGCTCTCAGGAACCAAAGTGCAACATCGGAGACTGTTTTAACGAATGTCACAGAAAACAGCCACCTGATAACATCCAAAAATTTACCTGGTGATGCCTACTGGATAGTAGGTAACTGGAGTGAGGTAAATTATTTTTAATTCATTAGAAGGGGAGGTTTAGGCTGGACATTAGGAAGCATTTCTTTACCAAGAGGGTGAACCAGCTCCCTAGAGAGATGGTCAATGCTGCAGGCCTGACAGTGTTTAAGAGTTATCTGGACTAAGGATAACTGGAGTTATCCTTACTAACATGCTTTAATGTTTGGTCAGCCCTGAAGTGGTCAGGCAGTTGGACTGGATGATCATTGTAGGTCACTCCCAACAGAAATCTGTCTTTTCCCCTCCCCTCTCTTCCTTTTCCAGGGACATGGCATTCCGGTTTCACCATATAACAGAAATACTTAAAGGGTTTTGTTTTCAGCATAGCAACAATTTGAGCTATTAGATGAGTCTTGGAGACACCAAATGAACATGCTTATACTTCCAAATATGTAGATAATGCAGGTTAGCTGTAGATGTGCTTCACTTACCTATAATTTCTCTCTAAATTATGTGTGTTTTAAACTTACTACATGACCAGGATCATGTAGGTAAGCTGGTTTTATTACTGTATAAAACACATTAATGCCACAGACACTTAAACATATTTTCAGTTGACTATTAACAGATTTCTGTGGTGCATTTCTATCTCATCACACCATGAGCATTTGTATCCACCATTAAGTAAATGCCTCTGAAGTCAGAGCAGCATTCAGCATGGTAAAACCAGTTTGATAGCAAAGAATACTAGTCCAAAGGTAAACTGGTATATCTGGGGTTCATAATTTGTCCAGCATATGCCCAGGGTACATACTCATGGCACAACCCATTAATGGTTGGACTTGTTGATATTAAAAGAGTCTTCCAACCAGAACAATTCTAGGGTTCTATGGGAAGACACAGTTAATTGTAGTTCTGAACTTTTCTGCATTGTAGCAGTAGTGAAGTAAAAGAATTTTGTCTGGTTGGCATAGAAATTAAAATTGTCAGACCAGTGACTGTAGTTGTACAGTTTTCTTTGGATACAGCAGCTGATAATTAAAGTATTATGTCTCATTCAAATGTAGATATGAACCGTTATTTTATCTGCATTAATGGCTGTGAGAAATGAACTTTTTTAGTTTCTAAAAGTAATGAAATTCAATCAGAACAGGTGTTAAGATCCTGTAATACTCACTTTCAAAAGCACTGTCTTTCTTTTTGAGTAAATTCAACAAGTACAGCATCAAGGGAGTTCGAAGCTTTGAGGTGTAAAGCTTTTGGATGATACTTTGTCTGAAAGGTGATGACTTGTCCCAGTTTCCCCTGAGCCCTGGTCATTACTAAGTGGTTATAATACCTGGATAACTTCTACTTTCTGTGCAGGAGCAACACAGATTACAGTTTTCTGTAGCCTCAGAGAAGTGCTTACTATTTTTTGTGTATTGCTTTTGACTTTCTTTACCAATACCCAGAACCAGGCCTTTTGACAGATAGATTTCTGTGCTGTTACCTTGCTGTGCCCTGAGACAGTAGCTACTATGGGGTCAGGGCTGCTGAGGGAGCAGTCACCCAATTCTAGCAACTATATTAAGAGAATCTAGTCATCAGGTGGCCTACTCACATTTTACAAACTTCTACTTAATATCCTTCCAACTGTAAAATTTTATTTTTATGTAAACAGGGTTCTTTTTGTGTTAATGGGTTTTATATTCCTCAAATCATGATTGAGGATTGTGATCACCTAAAATGAGAGACTCTTTGAACAAGTTACCTCATTTTCCTGGTGGACTTTTTCAACCAATCTAATTAGTACAGTCAAAGGTCCACATCTGGAAACCTTGTGCTGATCTGCCTCTGTGTCTTAGTATTGATGGAGAAGGCTATCAAAGGTCTATTTCTCTGCACCCATTTGCTCTTGGGTCTGTCTGGAATGAAGCAAATTAGTGGATATGCAGAAATGCAGGGCTAAAAAGGACAGAAAAAGATGACTTGGTGAATGCCATGGCATTGGAAGCACAGCTAGACCACCAAATTCATGTTGGTGCTCTCTGTCTGGATGCAGTCAGTGGGTAAGACCTCTGTTCTGTTGCCACCACATCAGTGATTGTTCAGGATGTGCACTCCTGATGGCAGTCTGAAGGCTTCATCTTGTGCCTTCCCATGGCAAGGTAAGAATGGCTGTAGCTTCCCATGTTCCAGTGAGAAAAGTGAAGCATTTCCTCCTGCATGTGCCCAAAGACCTGCAAAATTAAAAAAGTGGAAGAGCCTACAAGGGAAAGTCCAGGCTAAAGTTATGTTCCCAAGCCCAGCACATCCCAAACAGAAGTCTGTAACAGAGAGATGTGACAGTCTGTTCTGGTCATTCATTACCTCCACTAGAAATATTATCCTTATACGTAACCGATATCTTCTATACTAAAGATGAAGATCCCATTTTTTATATGCAGACCATGGAATATAATAATCTTTTAATAACTGGTTGGAGGTCTGATTGCTAAATAAAACAATTTGATTTTTTGATTCTCCTTAGATTTTTCCTGTGTTTTTTAAATATCTGATGTCTTTTGTTGTCCTCTGTATTTGCTTCAGTTTCATCATGTATTTCTTCATCAGTCATGTTCATTATGTCCCCAACTGACACTTGGCAGATAAAATGTAATAATTGCTATCATTTTATATATGACACTCTCTGTGAATGCTGTGATGAGATTTATCTTGTTTTCTAACCATCCCACTTCGATTTCTTCAGTTTGTGGACCATTGTAAATCCTGAATCCCCAAATATGATATTTCTAGATCAGAAAATGTTCTCAGTTTTAGAGGCCTCTGTGTGTGTGTGTGTGTGTATGTATAAAAAGTTCTCCCTAATTGTAGTGTCTCACATGGGTTTGAATTTCAGGTTACTATTTTCTTACAGTTTTTAACTTGTTGATGTGTTTTTTAATTCAGATTGTGCCCTCTATCATTCCTGCCAGCTCTCCCATCTTGGCATAATCTGCAAATGTTCTAAGTGCATGCTGTTGCTCATCATGTGCTGAAGAAAGTGCTGAAGAGATCTTGACTCTGGATAGAGCTCTGCAGGGCCATATTTGAAATGTCCGTTTTAACACTGAATCACCATGGGCCACTTTATTCCAGTCTTTCAGTTAGCTGTGCCACTGTCTTGTAATTATTTCACCTAGACCATATATCCATCATTTACTGAAAGAATTCTCTATGCAGTCATGTCAAAAGGCACCACATCAGCTGTCTCTCTTCTTTACAGTAAGCCGGGTACCCCTGTTAGAGTAGCCTATTAGACTGAATTGAATAATTTGTTCTAGATAGGTCCATGTGAACTGTTTTATTGCTTTATCATATTTGTTAGTATTTACCATTTTGATCTTGATTGTTTAATAATTCGCTTTCATATCTTTTTCTGAAGTAAAGTTAGGTGAAGTATTCAATTAGGCCACAGATGCGGCTTCTTGTTTTCCTAATGATAACTTGAAAGATGTTCTCTAATTATCTGAGATTTTTCCAATCTATTGTAAAAAATAATTCTCAACTGTTCAAAATTTATTGAACAACGCTCAAATGAATAGCGAGGTACAGTCAATACATTTGCTTTCAGAAGACTGGTGAAATCAACTTGAGGATACTTAGTGCATCTAATTTTACTATTCTTTAGTGGTTTAGTAATCTTTTGCTATTCTGTTTAAGCTATTGATCCTTGTTTAAATTAACTTTATCTGAAGCCTGGTACATTTAGCTGCCTTTTTTTTTTTTTTTTTTTTTCTTTTTTTCAATTTTGAAGAAGAAAATGTAGTTAAAAGGAGAATTTGTGGAATCTCTGTCCTTGGAGATATTCTGAAGCAGTCTGTACATGGTCCTGGGAAACTGACTCTAGGTGGACCTTCTTGAGAAAGAGGGTTGGAAAAGATGACAGCCAAAGGTCCTTTCCAACCTCAGCCATTCTGTGATTCTGTAATTAAGTCATCTGTTATCTTTCTAATGAAATAAAAGTTTTGTGTTTCCCCCAAACCTTCATTCTAACATTCTCAGAACATTTTCTTGTTGTTACTTTTAATTAATTTTTAGTCTACAATTTTCTGGCTTTATTTTTGTTCTTTCCATTTATCTTAGTAAAACTTTGTCCTGTTTTTAGACGACATCTCTCCAGGTCATTGCTGTTTCAAGACCAACACATACAGTTAAATTAATCTATTTATATGCTTCCTGTATTTCTCTTTTAGTAACTGCCAATATTCTGATATTTCTTTGCTTCTTAGGATGTCTATACTAGTAGATAACTAGCGCCCAAGAATAGTAGTTGCTGAGATGGAATGATGTGACATGTCTGATAAGAAGTGTTGGCAGTTACATCCCAAGGGAGAGTACTAATTAGAGTAGGCAAAACAGTGTTCAGTGACACTGGTGCTTCTGTCTGTAACTTTCTACTTTTTCCCTGCTACTCTCCCAGGTTTTTCTGGGCTGTGACTTTTCCCTTTCTAAGAGCTTTCTGGGCACTGAAGATTACCACCAGATCTGCTCATTCTACACATCTGTTACTGGTCATGAAAAGTCACCTACACTTCCTCCCTCTGTAATAGATATCTGCTGTGAGAGTCTTGGTTACTGACTGACGAAAGCAAAAAGCAACAAATCTTCATGAACTTCAGAGCAGTCGTCTCCTTTATGTAACATGAAACAATGGTCAGGAAAACTAAAGCTTCCTCCCAGTGCCATTTTCAGCATCACGCCTTTCTCTCTTGGCTCTGTACTGCACACCACAATTTTTGAAAGAATCCTGCTGTATTTCCCTTCCCTCACACAAGGGGAGTATTTTAAGTATGATGTGCCTAGCATCATCCCTGGAGCTATCTTTGGTCTTCTCAATGCTCAGAATGGAGCTTTGGTCAAAGACTAAGCAGCAACCTTGGCATTGTCAGTCTGGTATAGCAGAGCTGGGGGGAGCCATCGAATAGTCAGCAACCAAGGCTGGGACAGTCCATCCTCTTGAACAGACAAGTTGTCTTGGATAGACATGTGGCTATGCAAAACTGAACAGTGGTACACAAGCCCCTTTAACAGGATCCTTGTGTCCTCTTGGAGAGATGTTCCAGGAGTCCCAGAAGCTGGAGATGGCATACTGCAGAGGCCTTGCAGATATTCACGCTTCATAATGTGCAATTTTTCATAAATTCTTTCTTGTGACCATTACATTTTCCCATTTCTCTGACTGAATCTGGTAATGGCTCTGTGCATTCTTTTTTTTTTTTTTTTTTTTCCTCTGCCTTAGCTTCAGCTTAGCTTTCCGTGTCTTCCCAAGGGCACTTGCTCAGCTTTCCCTGTTTAACTCTCCCTCTTCCATGTAGGGAGTTCAAATCACACAATAACCATTTCTTTCTTAATCATTCTGCTGACTTTATTGAGGATTACTTACTGTGTTTCTCATGCCAGCTACAGGCTGCTTGACCTGTTTTGGATTTGATTCTATGTGTATACTTCACTGTACCTTCCTTCTTAAGAGAGAAAATGTAAATGCTTGTCTCCAGCCACTTTTCATCTCCTCCTACTTCAGAATATAGTGATAGTGACTTTTTTTTTGTGAAGAGTGTGCACTGTAAGGATCTGTATTGACATGGTTAATATTCTCTTACTTCAGACACTACAACACTCCCAAATGTTGGAAACACTTAGCCACTCTCCAAATTAATCATTTCAAGAAACCTTTTCCTGCAGTTTTCCCAAGAGTCTCACAGGGTTTATTTCAGATTTTCAGCATTGTGCACTCAACTTGATGAATGTCTCCATCTACAGTATTAGGAATAGAAAGGGAACAGTGCTGAAGATTGGATGCAATGCCATTTTGCATGGGATCCCCAGAGGTCACAGGAGGAAACATCATGGTACAACTGATTAGACAGATTTAGAATATCTCAATGAGCAGGAGCTTGCCAAAGAAGAGCAGTACACGGTATAAATCAGCATCGGTATTTTCTTAACAAGGCCACAAAAAAAGCCATCCTTCAGAACCTTAAGTAAGACTTAGATGAAATCTTCTTTTGAATATCTCAGTTAACCTAGGTAATCTAAAATGGCTCTAGATGTTTATATTTACATTCCTGGATTGTTTCCAGAATGATAGACTAAAGCTGAGTTTACCCCTGGGCTTTCCTCTCACCTTTGTGCAGTGCTCTACCACCTGTGGAATGGGGGCTTTCTGGAGACATGTAAAGTGCAGCAGCAGCAATACATCTCACTGTCAGCACATGAAGAAGCCTGATCCTGCAAGAAAATGTTACCTCCGCCCATGTGCTAGCTGGAAAACAGGAAATTGGAGCAAGGTAACTTCATTCAAAGCTGTGTGTGAACAGTAAGCTTGCTAACCCCAAAGAGTAGGGACTTCTAAATATGCCATTTAAAAAACAATTATTTACTCAGTGAATGCACACATGATTCCTGGTTGACCATTCAGCACTAATTTACTAATTTCCTGAGTAAGTTATTTATGGAAACATATCTGCTCTGAATTCTGTTCTTCCTGTTCGGGGGTCATGCTCATCAACTGTTGCATCCAGAGCTAAAATAAGGTTCACCATCCATGTTCTGTGGAGAGCCTAGGGCAGAGCTGTACATATTTGCATGTGGTATCTTTTTGAACTCTGCCTCCAAAGGCATACCCTAATTTTAAGAAGCAAATGAGAATTTTGGAGAAGTTGTCATGTTCCTATTCTCCCTTGCCATCATGTATTTAATATCTCTTACACTGACGTGGTCTGTTCCCCATTCATGTAACCTATAAGTTTTAAATTACAAAAATTAAAGAAAAATGTACTGTGGAGAATGCTTGCTATGGCAAGGCTCTTACTTTGTCTTAGTTATGTACACAGGTCTGGAATAGACGTAGAAGAGAGTCCAAGCAGAACACAAGAAATTGCGTTTGAATTCTTTTTTGATATTGTATGTGGTGAACATCTGGAAGGACTTTATTGATTTTTGACACTTGCTACATTTTGTCTTCATGCTGTCTAAAACTGGGGCTTCAAACAGTGGGTTATTTCTCAGGACTCAGAAAAACTACAGAATTCTATTTGAAATAATGTTGCTTTAATAAAGAAAAAGATAGATCTCTCAAAATGTATCATTTTTGTGGACAGTGGTGTTGCTATTGGACTAGAGGGCAGGTTCATACAAAGAAAAGATTATAGTTACAAAACCTGTGTTACGTTATTGAGCTCTTTGACATAGAATTGATTTCTGCATGAAGTACATGGCTCTTTAGAAAGTCCAGGAAAGGCCATGGCATTACATAATCACATTTAAGTCTTCAAAATTCATTTTAAATGATACACAGACATTTTCAAGTCTGTGACACATAATTCACCTTCACTTTGTCTTCACAAATGTTATTGCTCTTGCAACATGTAGATGGTAGTTATATCACAGAAAGTAGCTAGAAAAGAGGTTTAATCGTAAAATTTTGTAGGAAACAAACGATTTTGAGTGTCAGTCCAGTTATGAGACCAATTTGAGACAAAAGGCTTTTCCTAGCAGATTTCTGTTAGCCACCCTTATTTTCCAGCAACTGAACTGTACAAACCAAATTACAATTTCATGTATAATAATGGCTATTTCTGGTTTGCTTTTGCAAGTAGCAATTGTTTTTTTCATTACTCATATTATTTTTATGTCACTTTATCACAGCAAGATGGCTATATGCTCCTGCTCGTGTAGTAAAGCTTTCTCTGTTCCTCTTCTCTTATCTAACTGTTCCTCTCCCCAGAAAGGAAGATGCTTCTGAATAGATCTTTCAGTCTAAGTTTAATACCAAATACAATCTTCACCTGTTTTGGGCCTCTGTGTTCAGTTTCTTGCATAGTCTCTTCTGTCCATTTTTTGTGTCTAGAGGGACAGAAGCTTCTGTGAACAAGAGCATGAACTTCTTCCCTCCCTCCCTCCTTCCCTCCCTC
>JANHFX010003635.1:0-43199 GCA_027560015.1 Chloroceryle amazona | reverse complement strand
GGTGTCCCTGTGAGGCCTGGCTGGGTCCCGTCAGGCGGCGGGATGGAACCTCGCGGACTCCGCCTGCGCTGCCTCGTTTACCTTTTTTTTTTTTTTTTTTTTCCTGGTGTTTAAGTTGTGGCGTTACTTTCGGTGTCCTGCCTGTCACTCAGGCCTCTCTGGGTTGTGTCAGTCTTAAGAACACCGGCTTAATTTAAATTCAAATAAAAATGGCTAAAATCAGGTGTAATAAAGACCTTGTAGGGTTTCAAGATTTGTCTCGAAGGACTTGGAAGTTCCTTGGGCTGAAGGGTTGTGAGTGCCTCAGATTTTGTTTTCCCGAGCCTCCCACAGGGGAAAATTCAGCGCTTTGGTTTTGTGGGCTGGAATAGGTGGGTGAGAGCACACAGGGGTAATGGCGTAACTGGAGGATTCCGCAGCTGCTTTTTCTGCTTTATGCAGCTTGAGTTGGACATTATTTTTCCACTTAGTAATCAGATACAAATGTTTATCATTCTAGATCCTCTCAGTTACATACATCTTCTGATGTTATAACTTCTGATTGGGTTTGGTTTTTTTATTTACCCCCAGGGTAATCTAGCATGGGGCTGTTGTCTTAGTGTAATGGATCAGATCACTCTGTTCTGTCCCAGAAGTTCCTGCCAGGCGTTTGTGACTAGCAGCAAACGTGATTCTGCATCAGTTGGTCTATGGCGGTAAAATATGGAATAAGAAAGGGATAGGGAGCTATGCAGCTGGGAAGAAAATGCTTCAGAGAGCAGTCAGGAGCCCTCAATGAGCAGAGAATATGTTTTCTTCAAATAAAAAGCATCCATTACACTGAACGGATGCTTAAAATATTTCAGCTAAAATAGCATGGCCTTTATTTTCTGGGTTCAGAGCTGGGATGCTGTGCTGCTTCTGTGGTATGTGTGATCTCTGATAACTGTATCGGAGTCTTGTGGCTTTTTTCTCCTTCTGTGTAAGCTGCTGTTTGCTTATGCTGGTGTTTAATAAACTCAGTTCTGTACAAAAACAGTATCTCTTATGCTGCCTGACCTGGGTGCTGTCAGGATGTTGAGGTTGAGGTGGTGGTTGCTATTTATGTTTATTAATGCAGTTTTTTGTCCCCCTCTCCCCTTTCTAGTAATGGCAACCTACACTTGCATCACTTGCCGTGTGGCTTTCAAGGATGCTGACATTCAGCGTGCCCATTACAAAACTGACTGGCATAGATACAACCTGAAGCGTAAGGTTGCTGATATGCCTCCTGTCACTGCTGAGAATTTCCAGGAGAGAGTCCTAGCACAGAGAGCGGTAGCAGAGGAGCAGAACAAAATCACTGCCACTTACTGCACTGTGTGCAGCAAGAGATTCTCCACCTTCAATGCCTACGAGAATCACCTGAAGTCCAAGAAGCACTTGGAATTGGAGAAGAAAGCTGTTCAAGCTGTCAGCAAGAAGGTGAAGATACTAAATGAAAAGAACCTGGAAAAGGGGCTGGCCCCAGAGAATATAAACAAAGATGAAATGAACACAGCTATTCAGCAAGCAATCAGAGCTCAACCGTCTTCATCTCCAAAGAAGGCGCCTTTACCTCCTAGTGATGCGAGCGGCTCTCCAGTTTCCATGAGAAATAGCAGCTTATCGCAGAATAGAGAGCGATCTGAGAAGCCTCCACGGCTACAGTGGTTTGAGCAGCAAGCAAAGAGGCTGGCCAAACAGCAAGCAGAGGAAGGTGATGATATGGAAGAAGGTAAGGCAATAAACATATTGCTGAGAGAGAGTTTAGGATAAGCTCTGTAGTTGTTCATTTTGTGTAAAAGCCACCACCTTCTATTTCTGTAGTAGTACAATATTTTCCATAACAAAAGGTCTTTCTGCTGGTTAAATTTTCAGCTTGGCAATAGAGTTCAGTCTGGCCCACACTGTGTTAGAGTCTGAACTGCCAGCTACACAAGATACTAATACATGTGAGGGCTGAATATAAGCAGTGACTAATATGAGCACTATTTCCCACCTGATACCCAGGGAAGTTTCCTTTAAGGAAGGCTGACATAAAAGGTTACCTTGAAACTGCCTCTGAACAATAGAGGAACAAAAATCCAATCATGATCATTTGCTCTTGTCCCATCAGTCATTGAAGGGAGGTGGGAGTGCAGTCGATTTTGTTCTTCACTGCCTGTCAAGGCTAGAGGAGAAAGTTTGCTCACATGCCTGACACTGGCATAGCTTCTCATCAAGTTGGCATCTTAAGCCAGTTAAAATTGGCTTAAGAGTTGCTACTCCAACTGCCTGTTCCTGCTGCTTCACCCTCACTACCTGTGTGGTAGGGCTCCTTTTTAGAGGTCCATCTGAAAAGCGAATGACTGAAAAGATCAGAGCTTTCTAAATCCCAGAAAAGGGTTATTTTTAACCTGGATGCTTTCAGTGCTGTAGCTGACAGTGCAGCTCCAAATGCATCTATTGGAGCAGTTGGGTGGGGTGGTTACCTGCAGCAGGGAGACAAGTATGAATGAAGTGGGATCATACTGTGCCAGCTTCATTACTGAAGCCATCATGTCATGTTAAGTACATCTATTCCAGCAGTGCTGTGCTGGTGAAATCCAGCTGCAGTTCAGGAAGTGTGTTCTGCAGAAGAAATGTGCATGCATCTTAACGCCTGAAGAAGGAGCCAACTTGCACCTGTTTTATATTAATGAGTTCATCATAAATTGTAATGCTAAAAATCTCAACAGGTTTCTTCTGCATGTTAATTTGCCTTTTAAGTGTTTGTCCAGGAATGTTGCCTGCAAGTCCTGTTCATTCAGCGTCAGGCTTTTAAAATTCTTAAGCTATATCCTCTAGTAAAGATCTGTAACTAGCAACCTACAGCGGTGGGGAGCATCGTGTTCCCCGTTCTCAAACGCTCTGTGCGCATGGCAATTGGAAGGGGACCAGTAGGAATAGAGAACTGGGAAATATCCATGACAGCTGGCTTTGTTCTTCTCCGTTTAGTTAGAGATGTATGTGTGAACAGGAGTGTGTTTTTCCTCACTGCTGGAAATGAGTATTTGTAGGATTCTGGCACAGTTGTGTTGTTTTTAATGAGCCATTGCGTGTGTTCTTGTGCTGTGGTGAATTACATTTAGGGCTTCCAAACAGCAATAAGGTGTTAATAGTGGAAAAAATGCAGGGGAAAAAAGATACCGGATCTGCCAACTTTTTTATGAGCAGACGCGAGCTTTGGTGTGCATCTTACAAAGAACTGTGTGTTACTGGCACTGGTGTATTCTTGCTCCTGGAAGTGACTGTGTGGCCATTAGAAAATACTGCATTTTTTATTCTTACAGCTATGATGACTTTTTCTAACTTAACTGGGACTTGCTCTGCTTGGAAGAACTAATTGTATAAATAAAGTCTTTTTTTTTTTTAACTTCCTTTAAAAGACTGGGAAGATATGGATTCTGATGAAGACATTGGCTCTGAAGAAGAGATGGAAGGTGTGGAAGAAGAGGAGGAGGAGCAGCAGGCAGAAGCTGAAAGCACTCCTGCTGTTGGGGCCATACCAGTCACAGACTGCTTGTTCTGCCCCCACCACTCAAGATCTCTCACAAAAAATGTGGCCCATATGACAAAAGCTCACAGTTTCTTCATTCCAGACATAGAGTACCTTGTGGATCTCAGAGGACTCATCAAGTACCTGGGTATGCCTGTAAATGTTCTCTGATTTTTTGATCGGGAAAATGATATGCTGGTATTGTTTATTTTCACTTGGCTATGACTTTAAAAGTTTTGGGATTGGTTTGGGTTTTTTTTTTGATGTATAACCTGTGTGCTGTCTAGTTCTGTATTTTGATCATGAACAGGACCACAGGCTTTTGGGGGAAAGTGAAAGAAAACCCCACTGAGCAAACATATGATCATGTACACTGTAGGTATCCCATAGTTTCCAAATGTTGAGGAAGTTGTTCAGCTAACATGAAATTTAGTACAAAACTCTATTGCTATAGTGTGCATAGGAACTGTGTTATCCTACTAATGAGTTGCAAGTAGTTGCCTTGTTTGTTTAACAATACTTGTGAGACAGATAAGTGCTGGAAGAAATGTGTCGTCTTTGAAGTCTACAGGTAATAAGAATAAAATTATTTTGGAGTATCAGACAGAAACTGCATTGGAAGAGTGCAGCTTGTTCTTGAGAATACCTACCGATCTGTACCTTGTCATACAAAATCTTTAAATGCACTGGCTTGTCCTTGATGGAGCCATAGTGTCAAGGTGTAGGAACAGCAGGGCCCTTCTGGAAATGAAGGGCTTGAGGCTCTTACTCGGTCTGCCTGCCTGCAAGCCAGGAAAGCCTACATCACAGGAATGCTAATTATGATAATTATGGACTAGGAAGGCTCTGTTCAGACCAATAGATGTGTCAATGTTTTCTGCAGGAGAAAAAGTTGGTGTTGGAAAAATCTGCATCTGGTGCAATGAAAAAGGGAAATCCTTCTACTCTACAGAAGCAGTACAGGCTCACATGAATGACAAAAGCCACTGCAAACTCTTCACAGATGGAGATGCTGCTTTGGAATTTGCAGACTTCTATGATTTTAGGTGAGGACTCTTTTATTTGAGTTGAGCACAGATAGGGACAGACAAAAGGACTGTTAAATATTACATTGGAAACTATTATGAATTTTTTAAATTTGGTCCTCTTTCTGGTTCATTCCGATGGTCATTTTGTGTAGCTGGTTCACTGCTTTTCTAGGCAAGCTTAACAGCATGATTGGTTTTCCTCTGCTGTGACCACTAATACCAGTCCTGCATGAAAATATATTTTTGAATTCTCTTTTGGATGTTTGCTCTTGCTGAGTTTCAACTTCAGTGCACCAGCAAAGATGATAAAAGGGCGTAACTGTCTCTTCCATTACCTTTTAGGCACACTGTGGTCTCATTACCCACTGTGGATTTTTAGTTTGTATTTTTAAAGTAGCTGGAGTTAAACAGGATGGCTGTGATTTAGAGGCTCAGCCGTGTTCATTTTGGTCAGAAATCCCTCCTGTTATGGTGACAGGTGGATTTAGTGGAGGTTCTTGGAGCACTCGTTCAGTAGGTGTGGAGAGTTGGTGGGCTGCACAGTGGAGGCTTTTCACCAAGTCACTGCTATGTGTGCAGCTGCAGAACTGTGCTGAGTTGTAGAACCGGGTGGAGGAAGGGTGGTCCTTGTCCTCAGCCACTGTTCGGGGCAGGGTGCTTCTTGGAAGAAGTCTTCAACCAAGGAAGGTGAAACACAACAATTTTTGTGGCTTGCTGTAGCTGCGCGTGATGGTTCTCCTGTGTAGTAGGACTGGAGAACTGTAGCTGCTCAGCACGTATAAACCACGTCCTGCCACTCTTCCACAGGAGCAGTTACCCTGATCACAAGGATGGGGACGATGCGGATGCACCTGAAGGGCGCCCAGCAGAGAGAGATTTGGATTATGATGATGACACCATGGAGCTGATCCTTCCTTCAGGTAGGCCTAGGATTTGTGTTAGGATGTACGCTGTCTGCATTTCTTAGAGCTGCGGCATAGCTGTCCGTGGTGATTTCCTTCAGCAAGGGAGAAAGTAATTTGGCATCTCGGTGTTCTCTGGGGTTTTGCCCTCACCATCTACTGTTTTCACTACCAAGTAGTTCATCTTCTTTGGCATTAATGTATACGTGGACTGGCGCGGGGGGTTCTGCTGATAACTTTACCTCCTCATTAACACGCGACTTTCATGGTCTACTCCAAAACTTTCCATCTCTGGTTTTAGTGGAGCTTGAGGAGGCTGGAACGTAAATTACCTTAGCGTAGTTTTGTGGTTCTTTTGCAGAGAGGCAGCTGGTAACTACTTCAGTAAATTAGTTTAGTAAAATTAACTTATCTAAACAACCCCACTCTTGCCTTGTATAGCACTGGGCACTACTGCTTGCATTTTATTTTTATTATTTAATTATTTTTTTAAAAATAAATGTGGTTTTTTTGCTTTGGTGTTTTTTGTGTGAAGGAAGCTCAGCCCTTTCATTCTGAAACATGCTGCCAACTATGCAGTCATAGATTTCCTGAATGTCAGCAAGTTACTTCCCTGGTTACTTGAAAGAGAGGCGGTGTTTTTTCCATTCCCCTACTTAAACTGTTCTGATAACTGACTGTTCATTATCTGAGCTAAGGCCCTCTCAAACAGCAGGTCTCTTTGTTGATGTTTTTGTTTTTTTTTTTCTTCAAGGTAGAGTGAAGTACAGCAGCTCTTAAAGGAACTACACCGAGTTTGTAGTAGTCAGAAAGTTTTTAAGGGTCTTGGCCTTTTAAAATCATGTCTTAGCATAGGCACTTCCCACAGTTTTCACCATATGCTTGACTACTTTGTTTCAGAAGCTACTTCATTATTACCCTTCCTCCAAACAGGTGCCAGAGTGGGTCATCGTTCCTTAATGAGATACTACAAGCAGCGGTTTGGCCTGTCAAGAGCAGTGGCTGTTGTGAAGAATAAGAAAGCAGTGGGTCGGGTGTTGCAGCAGTACAGAGCTTTGGGCTGGACGAGTCAAACAGGTAAGTGACAATGTGAGGGTGTTGCAAAGGAGGAGTTTCTAGGTTGTCATCACTCTACAATTAAATAGATCAGGTTTGTTTCACATTTGGGGGGTTTGTGCAGTAGTTTGTCTTCTGCTCAGTTCCCCTTCATTCCTGGCATCCTAGCAGAGTATGTTACAGGAAGTTGTTTGTGTCTAAAATCTGTTGCAGCTTCTGTGCAAGTCCTTCAATTCATTAGCAGGCATGTTTGTGATATTTGGTGACTTCCAAAGACTCGTTTGTTTCTAGGGTAATAATCCTTTCTCTACCTGTCAAAACCACTACTCTTGCTATTGTATATAAATCCTTCTTCGACAGCTGGATTACATTTCAGTTGGGGAGCAGTGACGTGATCTATATCCACTTTTGAAATCAAGAATCTCACACTGAAATGCAAAGCAACCTTTTCCCTTAATCATAGTCACGGGTCTTCATGGAGATAACTGCCCTTTGCCAAGAGAAAAGCGAAGATTGGCCGTATGAAAAGGAAGATGTACAGCTAACTGCTGGTAGAAATAGACAGATGAGCTGGTTTGTATTTAAGTAGTAAGTGAGCTTACAAACATTTACCCCTCTTTCTCTTCCTTCTCTCTGAAGGTGCAGTCTTTGCTCAGCAGCGCGATATGCGGTACCTGCAGAGGATGAAGTCAAAGTGGATGCTCAAGACAGGAATGAGTAACAATGCTACAAAGCAGATGCATTTCCGGGTGCAAGTCAGATTTTGAGTTCCCAAAAGAGTTGTATGTAACTGGTTTTGGAAATGGGGATTTAATGGTTTCTGGGTCGAGGATTCTGTTACTGAAATGGATGTGGTACCCGTCAAATGAGGATGTGTTTGCTACTGTGCCTTTCTGTCTGTGGGAAGAGCAGAGAGCTTGTCTCCTCCAGTCAAATGATGGTTGGCCTAACTTAAAAAATAAAACATCTTACCTGGACTATATGGCAAAGTAGCCAGAACTACAAATAAAGATGCATGCATAGTCTTGCTGCCCATCTCTGTGTGATCCATTTCCAGGGGAGAGTTGACACTGTCATTCAAATATCTCCAGTTTCTAATTTTGCAAAATGGTTGAGGTCAAGAGAACATACTAGATCTTGGAGCCTGAGATGGAGTGTGTTGAGGGTTTTCACTTGGAGTGACAGACATAAGTCAGTTGCGTGTTTTGGACTTCCAGCTGGCACCGTTGAGCTGAACAGCTGAGAGCAGAGATTCTGGGAAGGTTAAGTGGTAATTGTTTGAAGAAATGCACTGATGGAAGACATAACTCCAGGATTAATGTTGTCCTCCGAAGCTGACTGTACCTGCTTAATGCTCCAGCTCAGGGCTGGGTTAATAGATTACAGTGCAGTTATCTTATGTTGAATTTAATGAGTTTTCATTACCTAAAAACTGCTTAAATTACCATAACATTTAGAAGCACATCAATAAAATTCCTGATGACCTGTTAAAGATTTCCTAATTAAAGCTCCAAATTTGTTTTTGTTGTTCCCACTGAGTACTGGTGTTTCATATGATCTTGCTGAAGGAAAGTGACCCAAGACGCGCGTTGGCTAGAATGGAGGCACGCTCTCCCCCGTAAGCAAGTGAACTGTTGCAGGCAGGTGGAGGGAAAACCTGCTTGTTAAAGAGGAGGCAGCAGCGCCACTGTTGGTCCTGCTATTGTAGATGTTAAAAGCTTGCATGACCTTCCCAGTTCTTCTGGGCCTTCACGTGAGGAGGTGGGCATTTACCCACAAGCTCATGAAGCCCCAAGCTGTAGTGTGCTGGGCACTGTGAGTGTGTGCTGCAGGAAAATTGCTATTTGCTTGCTTGACCATTGTGAAGGCAGATACAGCTGGTTGTGGTCAATCTCACTTCTGTGTTGTAGGATTACTCTGGATTCCCTACGAAGTGTCTTTCGTTGACAAAATTTTAATATAAATTTTCTTCCTCTGAATGGTGTGTGTGTGTGTAATATCACTGGGAGGGGTAGGAGGAGACTTTGCCAATTAATGCTGTATTTTGACCTCTTAAAATGAAGCCACTGAAATTTCCCTAAAAGTTGAGTTCAGAAAGAGTAGGACTGTTGGCATAGCAGCCCTTCTGAAGCAGGGATATATTCGCAATACTCTCAGGAAAAACGACCATTTCACACTGGAGATAAACGCTGTGTGTTCTTGTGGGGATTTGTCTCTGGTGTTCTGCTTTTCTGGTTTGTTTCTTTTTTGTTCGTTTCTTTCTTCTTCGGTAGGTTCTGATGCCTTGGAAGTTTTTTTCAGTTCCTGCTTTTACTGAGAAGACAGAACTTGCTCAGTAATGCAGACTGTACATTTGACACAACATTCTCAAGTCAAGTGAGTGCTACCTTAAAAAGCAACAGATTTGGCTGAAATAAAAACTGAAGGAGATAATTTTAAAGAAAGGCTGTGCTCACATCCAAAATCTTAAAGTTGGGTTGGTGAATGAGTACCTCCTCTTCCTGGCAAGGCCAAGTGACTGCCATTGGGTATCCGTAGCTGCAGCTGCCTCACATCTGAATTTATTCTGGAGACTTTGCTCTGGGTTATGGGGGTTTACTCTCGAAGTTAGAAGTCGGAGGTCTGATCTCAGCTCTGTGACTCAAGCTATATGATTCCTAAGACATCATATCCTTTGTTATGCGCATAACCTGGCCCAACTTGCAATTAAGGTATGGATTTCTAGCACTGAGGGTATATCCTACTTGTATTTGTCAAGCCTCAGCATCTGGCCCTTGGAACTGTTTGTATATTTTTATTTGGAGACTACTCTCAAAGGGTGTAAAAAGGGTGTAAAAAAAAGGGTACTCTCAAAGGGTGAAAAAAAAAAGGCTCACAGACAAGGTAGGTTGTCTTTACACATAGAGCCAAATCAAATGCCACAAAAATGTACAAATAGCAGGGTTAGGCTTCTTAACCAGAATCTTGAAGCCTGCTGACTGGTTTTGAATACCTCTATTAGCAGAGAGCATCAGCCATATTCAGTCTGTAGTAAAACACTCGTGGAATTTCTGAAACTTACATTAAGGACAGGACAATTATCCTGGAAAAGTCTTGGGCATAACGTATAGATGTTAAAGTCTTAGAGGTAGGTGTTAAAAGAGTCTTGCTAGTGAAGGCAGAAATACAAGGAGAGAACTGATCCAGCAACAAATGACTTTGGGTCCGTAAGACTCAGGCTGAAGGTGCATGGAGTTGCTTTCCTCCTCAACATGAAAAGGAAACTACCGTTCTCTGTGCACACTTGCTCAAAGAAACCTGCTGTGTATAGAAAGATGGGGATTGCCTGAGTTTCCTGAAGTCTAGTTCAGGAAGAAATGCAAGCAAGCAAAATGAAAGTTGGTGGTCATTTACGAGTCACAGGGAAGCCAAAGGAGGCAGTTCTTATAGCGTGCACCTATGATTGTGTCCTATGCTTCTTACTGTAGTTTAGTCAGAAGGAATGGAGGTTTAGAAAGCTCCTGGTACTTTAAAGGGAGAGCTTTAACTCAGCTGCAAAGGGGTGCCTTGGAAAACCAGCAGGGGGCATAGGAAATCTGTTCCCAGTGTCATGTGTACTGTGAAAATACATAGTAAGGGTAGACAGGCACGGGTGGGTACCGGTAGGGTGAGAGGGCAGACCTCGCCGCTACCGTGAGTTAAGATTAGCACCAGACGTCTGCGAGACGAATAGCTGTGGATATTTTCATGCGGATCTGGGGACCGCAGTGCTAGCAAAGGCTGGCCAGGGCAAGTATGCAGGTTGTGTGCGGCGTTCAGCAGCAGTGCCACAGCCTGCGCAGCTTGTAGGAAACTCCAGCTATGCCAAAGCACCTGAGCGCATTTTTATTAAACATGCTTCACAGCGTTAGAGCTTAGTCTCTTACCTCTCTAGCCTAAATCCTAAAGATTGAATGAAGGATAGCTGAAAGCAGGGGTTAATTCCTAAAGGAATTCCAAATGATGATGGTTCCCATCGAGAAGCTGTGTTGCCAGCTACCATCTACCCTTGCACTTGTGCTTCCCTGATCTGACCTTGCATTTTCTGGCTCTTGCAATCAGAACGAGCAGAAAGGAAAGTCTAGAGGCACCCAAGTAGATCCGAGACAGTCACTAGATACAGTGGGTACCCTGGCACAAGTATTCCCTGGTATGATTTCAATTTAGCAGGTGTGCTGTTCCCAGAGGAGGAGATGATCACTTCCCAAGATGATGCATCCGTAGTGGGAAAGGCTGGGAAGAAGCGCAGAAAAAGTATCCTGTTTGGGACAAGGTTGGAGTTCTGCCTGCCTGTCCATCCAGTAACAGCTGAATTGAAGTGGTCCTGATGCTACATCAGGAATTACAGAATGAATCAGTGGAATGAAAGAACTGGCAAAGCTGATAGAGTACATCTGCCATCTATTGGAAGTAGTTCTTCCGTTTTGTACACTTACGTTGTCTAAAAGCAACCCAAGTGGTACTAAAGGGAAAAACATGTATGCTTTATCTGGAAGGCAGGGGCTAGGAAAGAGAGAGGTGTATGAGATGTAGAGTGGAAGAGACAGAGGCAAGGCAGAGATGTGAAACCTCCTAACAGCTTATTATGCTGAAGCTGCAAGTCCAGCAGTCAGGATCTATTTAAAGCAAGCACTTCTTGAAGAGTGCATTATTGATCCCCAATCAGTTTCCTCAAGGTGGAGAGCCTGAAATGTAAAGGAGCTGGACCATTACCAAGCTAACATCTTATGCTTGAGGGGCACTCAAGTGACATTCTTTGCTACAACTTTTAAGCGTTATCTTTGATCTACTGAAACCGAAGCATCCTGTGCTAATGGGCTTCGTCTGCTGAGGGGTTTGGTCGGCTTTCTCTACACACTCTGCATAAAACTGCTGGTGGAAAACTGTGCTTCAGAGACCCAGATGGGTTTAAATTATTGTGACCTATAATATGAGAGGTTAGAGAGAAGTTTTAGGGCACCTCTGACTGAAAATAATAAAAAAAAAAAGTAAAATAAAAAATGTATCTCAAAAGCTTTGGATCTTAGTGGTTAATTGCTTTAGCCCAGCCAACAACCACACTGCAGCTGGACAATAGCAGTCACCAGACTGTGTCACATCCTGACTCCTCAGCAGAGGCTGGATAGTTAAGATGACCATCTGATGGCACTTCACATCTCAGAGCAAGCCAAACCATCTCTCTTCAGGGATCTGACCCAGAGGAAGTTTCTGTTGTCCCTCCCACTACAGCCCAAAGTGCCCTGCGTAAGATGCAGCAGTCGGGCACTTGAGAAGCAGCAGATGTGGCCACAGGAGCCCTGCAGCCAGTTTTGTGTGAAGTATTTCTGCACGTGTCCAGGGTAGCGGACCAAAAGCAGAGTAATAAATGCAAGCTGAGCAAGGACTGTGACTCTTCCCTTTCTTTATTCTGCCAGCTCAAAGAGAACTCTATTTAATAGCTGAAGCATGCCTGGAGCATCCAGCTCTAAGTTTACAAACTAAGGGGCTCAGTAGTCACCAGACCAGTCGAAGTTGCGGTTCTACAACAAATAGGTAAGCCAAGCACCTCAGTTAGATGCGTAAGAAGAGTGCTGCGGGATAGGCTACTGCTCAGCTCTGGGGACATTCTCCAGCAAGCTGGGAAGGAAAAGGGATTCTTTCTGTGCATAGACCCTGTGGCCCATTGGCTGCAGTGCTCCAGAGCAGGGATTTCAGCCTCCGCAACACACTGATGCCAGACTTTGCAGAACACACAGGTGCAGCCCTAAGTACCATCTGAGGCTGAAGTGTGGGGTCCTTGCCTTGGTTTCTTCTCGTATCTGTGGTTCTTTTGGGCTAGAAAAGAGGGAGGGCATGCTTGTAAACCTCAAAGCCAATTTGCATCACATTGCTCCACCTCAACCACATCCCACCGTGCAAAACCAGTTTCACATTTCCTGTCCCTGCCAACTCCTGTTAATGGTTTGGCAAGGTTTATTATAGAGCCATCTATAGATAATGTTGGCTCCTTATTTCTGGCATGGGTAACTTTCCACCCTTAAATTTCCACTCTTGACAGATACAAAAGCAATCTTGCTTTCCTGGGCAAGATCTGCCTTAGGTGTCGCACAATTATGCTACACTAACCACCACTAACAACAGGTATGGCAGCAATGTGTTTGCTTACATTACATGCACTGAGAAACTTTCTAAAATGCTCCCTGAAGTGTTCCAAAACCCAGATGTTTTCTGACATCTTTCAAAGGTGCAGTCATACCTAGCTTACTTAATTCCTTGCAATCATGGTATTTCACTAAATCCTGCCATTCAAGTTGCCATATGTTAATTATACTGATGAAATGCATATTGTGGAAACATAGCAGATGAAGAATTGTTTCAGAGGGTTTTTCTCTAAATGTTAAGCAACACCAACTGAAATTACCTTAAACTGGCCATTCAACAAGGATAAATCTGGAATGTTATCTTTTTTCAAATGATGTATGGTAACTTGGTCCCACATCCAGGTACCTGGTAAATGGTGTTGTCTTTCTCATCTGTACCGTAGGATGCTTGCCAGCTGCATCTGCTTTCCTGCCAGTAGAAGTTTCATTGTCCCACAGAGAAGGGAAAAGTGACTGCTAAGATGCAGAGCTCCATCTGTCATCCTCAAGTGCTTTAGAGATTGGCCAACCAGTGTCAGTGGAAGTCCCATAGTTCGTTGTACAATCTATTTTTGTTTGCTTAGTTCTCTGCTTAGCTCAGCCATGCCTGCCATAGCTGCATGCGAGAGAGCGTGTTAGGCTTCAGTTTGTCCTTGACTCTTCCAACACCTCAGTCACCGTGGTTCTTCCTGCAACACAGTTCCTGACAGAAAACCAGGGTTTTATAGGGGAGGAGAGGAGCAGTATAGTCATGGCTTAGTCTCGCAGCCATTTACAGAGCACGAAATGAGGATTAGGTGGCTCAGCTCTGGCCATGCTTTTCCCTAGCCAGGACTGATCAACAGGATCTAATGCAACATCTCAGCTTGTCCTAGGGTCTGGGTACCTATTGTTCCCTAGTTGTTACCTGAAGCAGAGCACTCTCCTGAGAGGAGGTACTTTTCAGATAACTGACCAGAACTTACTTGAACTTGCTTGTAGATTTAAGTGCTTGCAGGAGGGTGCCCACTTTAATTAATAGGCTGGTTGTTCAAATACTTCGTTACTAGGCAGATAAATATAGGAATTGTCCAGATGCCTCTGAAGTTTTACTCATCTTTTGACCCCATGAATCATCCATGTTTTTCTGTACTGTGGCATAGCTCCAACAAATGATCCCAGTACAGCCATTAAGAACAGCTGAGGTACTTTGGGCAGGATTACAGCCAAAGCTGGACGTGCATACTCATACTTGTGACCGAAGTTACTCAGGGTCATGCATGCAGGAAATTGGTGCCAGAAACTGCAGTCAGCCTGCCTCAAACATGTCGCAGTGGTGAGGTCACATGGTTTTTGGAGGTCACCAAGCACTGAATAGTTTTGAAATCCACCTGTTCTTACCAATGTTCTTACCCTTCCACTGTGCACTTGTTTTGCTGCTGCTCCTATCACCTTTTATCTTGGGCACCTAACTCTGTCCAGTAGCTCCCAGAGCTCAGCAGAGTAGCCCCAAATCTACGCTTTGATCCTTGACACCAGGCCTGTTAGGAGATTGAACTCAAGTAAAGTAAAAAGCCCCTTGATAACTCTAGCAAACAACCAAAGGAATTCTAATCGCAAAATAACTTTTTACTTGCTTTTCTTTCTGCAGTTTGTGTCAGGAGGAGGGGATGATATCTCACATTCTCACATGCTTTCTTGAGTAAGGCATTCCAGCTTGAACTTCCAAGCCCATTTATATGCTCTATCTGTGACAGCTGCAGCTATTAACAGCAAATCATTCAAGCAGAGAGAATAAATAAATCCTCTGTTATTCTGTATAATATTTTTCTGGCTCATTGATTGTGAGGAAATAATCCCGTTTTGACTGGCTGGGTTGTTTGATGTCAGGAGCAAGTGCAAGAAATCACCCTGCCTAGGACTAAAGGTCAAAGCAGTGCATTAAATTGCACGTCAGGAGGATGCAGCTGAACTCTACCCTGCCCGCCCACATGGCCAGTAGCTCCTATGAACACGTTTTCCAACAGATATTTCAAGCCTTCGCACAAAAAAATATCATAAGGAGATTAAAATACAATGGTGGCCTTGATACATTTGATCAGATCCCGCTCTGTGGTTTTAAAGTAACATGACAAGAGCAGTTTATGGGTTTTCATCCTTCATTAGCATTCCATTCTTGCCAAGACCTTGCACCTTTAATAAATCTTTGCTTCTCAGGGCTTTATGGTATAGCAGTTACATCTGGGATGCTTCCAAGGTCTGCATGACCAAGGCATTCATTCCTCTTGGCTACTATCTCAAAGGGAATCTCTTGAGAGTATTCTCAGGAATACACACATCTTTATCTTCCCTGGTTTAATTCATTAGGTGCCTAACAGCACCTCTCAAGGTTATTAGAGTAAAAAATGAAATCTGCAGCACAGCTTAAAGGGTTTGGAGGAAGAGAATGAAGTAGTATGATAAGGGGAGGAGGTTTTGTGCAATCCAAGATTTCTGCATACTGAATATGTAACAATCTGCATCCTGCAAGAGTCCAAATGGATCTTTAGAGGCTGATATTTACAGAGTAGTTATTTAATGTCCTAAAGCCCATTGAAGAAGCAGGTGAACTGTTCCTATAAACTAACCAAATGCTTCAGAAAAATGTGAACTGTAGACACTTAAGCATTTTCCAGCTATGGAATTGGTGCCTCGTTCTCAAGTAGATGTAGTTTATTTGGTTTACTTCGTTTTTAACTTCTTTGCTTCTCTTATTTCATAGTCATCATGTGCACAGGGATTTTGCTTTTTTCTCTGTACTGTGCTATGACTATTTTATGTAGCCATTGTGAACTAAACTGGAATTCCTTCAGTAATACAACAGCATCAGTTTACGAACAAGTATTCAGCAGATTTCAAAAGACAGTCTGTCTCCTTAGCCAAGGTGATGATATAGCAAAAAGCCTCAGTGTATTCTTGCACATCTCTTCGTCTTCCTATCTGATGTGCCCTAGCTGGAATACAGCTGCAGATGAAGGTCACAGCAAGAGAGAGGTAAATCTATCCGGTCAGAAGGAAAAATAAATCTTGCAATAGCAGCCAAGGTCTCTTCTGCAGCATGGAGGGCTACACACTGTGGGATGTTGTCCCCAGAAGCTTAGCTTTTTGGAAGGGCTCCAACTCCAGCTCATCTTCGAGGTTGGTGTAACATAATTTATATTATTTGCGAGCAGGATTTTAGTTGCCAAGTACCTTTGGTTGACATGGGATGTGTGATCACCTGATTGCTTTCCTCTTCCTGTTGTCTGTTGTCTGCCTAAGTCCAGTCTTTGGAGACTAAAATACATGGAAAGCCTACTGAGTCAGTCATCAGATCAGGCCCTTGGGCAGCAGTCTCTGAGCTTACTTCCAACAATGTCTCCTATCCATTCAGTTATGGAAGAAACTCATCTTCGTAAGGACCCAGTACATTCAGAACAGCTTCAAAAGGGACAAACCATTTCTTGCTGTTTCTATGCTTGAGTTCAGTGCCTCACTTGAAGACAAGAACTTGCTTTCTTACATCCAAAAATTTATTACAGTTTTGACAAACGTGTAAAACTTTATAACTAGCACACCAGCCTCACAGAAAATGCCAATTTCTGTCCACATCCAGTAGTAAACGTACAAATTGCCTTGAAGTCAAATATAGTCCATGGTAGCAACACGAGGACAGGGCAGAACTGTAACTGTGATAGTATGGCTATTAAAGAGCAAGAAGCATTTCTGTTGCAGGGGTAATTTGTCTCCAGAAGTGAACCGCAGCCAACTGTCTAGAAACAGCTCAGTCCAGCTCACTGGGAGTGTAAAGCTTCCGTGCTGTATCTTGACAACTGTCATTGAGATCCAGCTTCCATCCCAGCCCACTGTACCGCAGAGTGCCTGTGTGAGAGGGAATGTCCTCTCTCCTGCAGCCCCCATGCACCCCGCGGAGCTAAGGGGCTTGCATAGGAAATCCCACCTCTGCTTCCAGCCCAGACGCATGCATTGCACAGATAGTGGGAGAATCCAGTGGAGGCTGCTGCCTGGTGCTGGACTTCTTCGGTCTCAGCTGCTGAAAGCAGAAAGTAAAAGATCTGATTTTCCTGAACCTGTGCTTGAAAGCAACACTGAGTTGTGAGCAAACATTTTGATAAGAGGAAATTTTTTCCTGAGAGTCCTGAGTTAAGAAGGTAAAAAGAGGAAATGGGGCAAAACATACAAAGACAGACCCAAGGCTGGAAAAAAAACAAGTTATGCACTGTGGCAAAGACCACCTCACCTTTATTCATCTGAGGTGAATGCATTTCTGCCTGGCAGAGAGATGTGGCCAGGACTTCAGGCCAGTTACGCTGCCCTTCTTGGCTGACACATCAGCATTACTCGGAACACAGGAGTGATTGACTGACAGACCAGTTTGCCACTGTAACAGGAAACCAATCTTTGGTAAGTAGTATCAAGACAGGGTTTCAGAAACACAGACACCAGTCGTGCTGCCAACCTGCCAAACAATTCTGACAAGATTCTTGAGGACAGAGTCTCCTCTCTGTTCTCTTTGCTTTCAGTAGGTTGTTTGTCCTGGAACAACTTCCATCTTGCCCCCACATGGGTGATGGACTGGGCAGATGGCATGCGGGGACAAGGGGATGAAGAGTTTCACATTTTTTAGGAGCAGCCTTCTTACGTTTCACTTCACGCAAGCCGAACGCTTCTAATGTTAGCTCAGGCACCATATGGGTGGGAAGCTTGAGGCTTCCTGCACGGAGCTGGAGGAATGTGCTTTAGGTGGCTTTTGTGCTCCCTCTGGCACCCACTCTGTGGGAATCTTGGCAGCTGTGCAGCCACTGCTGCCTCCCTCTGCTCTCCACCTACTTTCACACGTAGTATCTCTATCTGCTCCGCTCCACTTCTGCTCCTACAGCCTGTCCGCAGCCACGTTTAGGCTCTAGTTGAGCGGCAAGCCCCTAGGATTTTCATCTGGGAGAAAATAAGGATTGGCTTTTGCATTCCAAGCAGACCTGTGTGCAAGGTCAGAAAAATAACAAACTGGCCCTGATGGTCTAAACCCAGCAGTCATAAACCCTGTGTAATCTTAAAGGAAATGAAAGCCTCTCTGTCCAGCATGCCTTCCTCAGCCTTCCAGCCCACCTGCGACAGCTTTTCAGTTTGTTGCCCTCTCACAAATGTCTTTTTTTTTCCTTTTTATCTCCTTTCGGTACTGTCTTCTTGTGTGACTAATAGAAGTCAGTAGTGTCACTGTGTGAGATCTAGGTAGCTCAGTGGTCTAGCATATGCTGAGTCACTTGGGCTTGCTTTCTACTTGTCTTCTAATTGCAGAAGCCCAGCTCATCAGCATACAGAGCTTAATTAACAATATTAGTGAGTTGAAGTCTTTATCTCACTTGGAACCACATTTTGTAAGTGATAATGAACTTTAAAATGTACATATTAAGAAAAAAAAAAAATCCTCCCTGTAAGTCAACATCTGTTTTGCATATTATTAGCACGGTTAAATAAGCTTAAGGTAGTTAATGCCTGAATGGAGGAAGAGCAGCATGTGGAATGTGGAGTGACAGTGATCCAGCTGATCAGCTAGAATTATTTGTGAATGGGAATTGTACTCAATACATTACCACAGCAGCCACAACCTCGTGGACTGCATCCCTGGGTATTCCCTTTTGCTGCTGCCATTTCATGTGTGCTGTGCTTGTGATCCTTGCCAACATCTTCCATTATCTGGGCAGATAAGCAGGCTCCATCCTCATCAGTAGAGCTCTGTCCACTACCTGAACTTTTCATCTGCATTGTTTCTAGAGGGCCAAGACAGTATGGAGACTCTTTTGGGAAGGAGAAATCAAGAAGTACTGGGGAAATGGCTCCATCTAGCCTAGGGCGTGGTTATCCAGGAAAACCTCTCAACCCCACTGAAAAAGTCTCCTCTGCTGAGATCCGAAGTCAAGAACAAAAGCTTAAGACGTTTTGCAGCGTTTTAGCAGCATTTTGCTTATTGATGGCAGATTTTGGCAAGTAAATATCCCTGAGAGAGTGACAGATAATGCAGAACAGCAAGAGACATGATCATTGATCAACTGGGCTAAGATTAATATGTTAATCTGAAGACTCAGCCTCACGTAGTGAATTACATGTGATGTGTATTTATGTGGGAAGTCTGTTTTTACAAGCCCACAGGCTTAATATGCAATTGGAGGAGTGCCAAAGCAGGGGAGAGGAACATTAATTTTCTTTACTACAGTCTACATCAAAGCGCATTGGTACTGCAGCCTGGTGGAAAGGGACCTGGCAGTCTTGGTGGACAAGCAGCTCAACATGAGTGAACAGTGTGCTGCAGCATCAAAGAAAGCCAAAGGGATACTGGGTTGCATTAACAAAGGCAGAGATAAAGAAGTTATTATCCCACTCTACTCAGTGCTGGTCAGACCACACCTTGAGCACTGTGCTCAGTTTTGGTCCCCGCTATAAAAAAAGATGCAGACAGGCTGGAGAGAGAAGGGCCATGAGGATAATCAGAGGACTGGAAGCTTCCATAGAAAGAAAGGCTGAGAAAACTGGGTTTGCTCAGCCTTGAGAAAAGAAGGCTTAGTGGAGACTTCATCACTAAATCATTTGTCATTTTCAGAGATAGGTTTCAGATGTCTTGGACTGAGCTTGTTACTTAAAGGAGAAATGAGCACAGATACATTTGCAGTCTCCATGAGAGGGTACTCTCCACCCATCATCATCAAGGGGGCAAGTTCCTTCAGACTGACAGATGGGACAGACCGCCAGCAGCACATGAAAGTACAGACTTACATTCATGAAAGTCAATAACAAGTCAGAAATATAACTCCCAACAATGGATAGGAACACTCTTCAATCAAAATGAACTTTTCTATCTCTCTTTCTCCTTTACCGCCTCTTCCACACACACTTTTTTAAACTTTATTTTAATTTCAGTTTTCCTGCATGCCAGCTTTTCCAGCGGCTGCTGGGATGCTTTGCAATCAGGACACAGAATTTAAGTAGCTCTTCCCATTCTGCTAATTCAGTTGACTGCCAATACAAGTAACAGTGCTCATGCCATTTCATGACCAAAAGAAGAACACACTTATTTTTCTGCTTTGAGCTCATCCAGCTGAAGATGGACCTTAAGCTTACAAGTATTTTTCTTTATCACTGTCCTGCCCTTTCCATCCTACAGCAATTTCTTTCCTTACAGGAGCCACAGTGTGGATAAAGTGTCACACGGCTAAATCTAATGATAGTTCAGCTTCCAGAAGGTGGAAACAGTTCAGTCTCCAGCAGAGGGTGGATATGCAGCTCTGATAGAAACAGCAATTAGTCAGAGGAGAAATACACACGTGTCCATCTGCAAGATAGCTTTTTTTAGATAGGCAACATCAACACAGATGTAAGGAAGCAAATATCTGTGGAAATAAAAAAAAATCTGCCATGAAATTTACCCTTACAGTTATAAATACTAAAAGCATCAGATGTTGGACAAGAGATGATAGTACTCCCTTACCACTAAGATATGTTGTTACTTGATCCACTGTGAAACACAAGCAAGAGAAGGTTGAGAAAAAAGAAAATCAAATCATCATCTTAAATTTTCAGAGGATTCTTTAAAAACTCAACACCATGTCAGACAGCATGTGGTATACATTACAGCTAGCTCAGCTGAACCTCACAAACATAGCTTAAAGGTTTGGGTTTTCCACACACCATTTAGTAACAGCTGGGATGTTTGGCTTTTTGCGTTTTTTCTCTCTTAGTAATGCTAGGTTCTTGAGTGGGTTGAGCGGGTTGGCTGTGCATCTACATCTTTCTAAGCAGTTAAGCACCAAATTCTGCTCCCCCCCCATTTTGAAGAGCTAGACGTGAGACACTGTGGAGATCTGACCTGAGAGAATTAATTTCTGCATCTGATGGGGAGCTGGGTTATGGTGAAATCTGTGGTGGTCCTCTGCAGAGATCAACATCAACAGTATCTCCATGAAATGATGTCTCTCCTTTTATGAAAGGGAAGAAAACCCTAGAGCCATGGACACAAAAGTCACTCTGGATCTCAGGATGCTAAGCATCAGGCGTTTCCATTCTCCCACTGCCCAACAACAAGGATGGCAATGCTGGAGCTGGGCGGAAGAACAGCAGGAATGCAGACAGGTTTGTAGCAGAATTCCTGTGAAATAATGTAAACTACTGAAAGAATCAGTAAATCTGATGAAAATGTGTCTGTTTCTGAGCAGACCTAGCTTAACTGGTTAAGGTTCTTAACAGTCTCCCTTTCCTGCAAATATCTTGCATGGCTCAGCGTATCTCCTCCTCTTATGAATTTTTCAGTAGTTTTATTGGTCTTTATTTTTAGCTCTGTGGGCACTGTGCAAATGAGGGAAATCAGCCCGAGTATCAGGACTTTCCCAGCCTTAGCTGAGATAAAGTCTTACAGGGGAAAAGTGAAGATGATAAGTTAGCTTCAGTGGGGACATGCAAGCTGGGCACCATTCTCGATTGTGATTCCATTTCAGATAGAGAAATTGTAAAAAATGTCACTCCAGATCCTTAGGAAGACTCCCTGAATAGATTAACTGATCTGAAATGAATGAAACTGATGCTTGAAGATGATGGGATGGGGAGGAGAAGGGAGCCTGCTTCAACACCCAAGCTAGGTTCATTTTGACAGGTGCCAACCTGGTGAGTAGTAGACACAATCATAAGTATATTTTTGAAGAAGAATTTTAAAAGGTTGATAACCATCGCTGCAATGTAAGCTTCATGGTTACTTAGAAACAGAGCTCAGCAATTCAGAGCCATTTCTTAGACATATCTTTGATTGATAAAGTCCCTCCAATGCAGGTAATAGAAGACTGATTCAATCTGACACAGACTATCAGGTCTGTACTTTCCCCTGTTCCTCTCTATCTCCTTCATTTCCTTCTCTGAATCAATGTATCTGTGAATCTTGGACTGGATGCCAGCCAGGAATATCTGAAAATGCAGTCTCATATTGCTCAGTTCTATAAAGAGGAAACTACTCAGACAATTGATGCACCTTAAGGGCAGAACATTAAATGGATCCTTTGGCAGGAAACACCGTGTGTAACTTTACACAGCAATTCCCATAAACACTAATAAGTTTATCAGACAAAGCATAAATTATCTAGAGCTGTGGTCTTGTTTTAGGAGTAGCTATGAGGATAACAATTTGTACCATGTGTCCCCCTCCACCCTTCTACCCCAGCCCGTGCCTTTAGAAGAGCTCACGACAGTGCATCATCATATATATATTTGAGGTGGCTGCATTACTGAAGGACAGTAAACCACCTAGCGGAAAGAGCACGGTTAGATAATCAAAGGGCAGTCTCTCAGATCTGCTACTGCCCTAAGCAAGTGGAAGGGAAGTAGGTGTTGCTTCCTACATCTCCCATTGTTTTTTTCTAAATGTTGGCAAACTTCAGGGTAAGTCATGTGGGGTCTTGCTGGGGCAGCCTGAGTCCCGGGTCACTTCCTGCATTTTCTCAGCTGAGCAAGTGTCCCACTTGCACCTAACACTGTGTGTTCCAGCTCCCCCCTTCACAGTCTCTAGATTCTTTCCAATCAATTTGCATTTCTGGATCTGCACCAAAGGGCATAATATGTGTAGCAGTGTATACATGTAGAGTTGCATACATATATTCACATACAGACTACGGGGCAGGGCTACAGTATGAGCTACAATCCCAACTAGGCCATTTCGTCTTGCCTGAATAATTCTGCAGAAAGTTACTGTTCCCAAAACCATTTTGCTTGAAATTTGAAATGAATATAAATGAGCTTTCAAAAGAACATTTACTATATATATATATATATATTTAAGAGAGACTTAAAATATTAGCCTATATTATTAGGATCTTCTGGAAACCCTTCTGGCTGCCACTACACACACTCTCTGTTTGAGAAGCATAAGCTCTTTAGGGTTTTCAGCATAATATATATGACCCTGTATCCTAATGCACATTTCTACCTCTTGGCCTCTCTTTGGAGACTGGTTACCTAAAGTAGCCTAAAGAAATTCATCCTGATGAAACATTCCTTGTGATCAGTATATGAAGTGTTCATTTTTACTCTTGATGCAGGGTACATTTTTGTATACGCCCAGCTGTTTTTTCACTGGCTTTTAAGTATTTATTAGGTAACAATAGCACACAGTGTCATTGTGGCTTTTTGACTTCTGAGGGCTTTGAATACCTTCTGACTGGAAAAGGGAGCAGAGTATTTTCTCAGTTCACCTGTTTCTCTGTAGGGATGCATAAACCACAAGAGTAATGTAGAGATACAGACCATCTTCAGTGATACAACTGAAGTTGTCCTGATCAGGAAATCTAGCTGGAAGATTGAGAAATGCTACCATAGAGCCTTTCAGTTTGGTGGAGGGTGGCAATATCTGCAAATTCCTGCTTGCATTTCACTCAGAGGGTGAACAGCGAGGCAGCGGTGAGGGGTAGGTCTGTGCCCGTGAGCCAGACAGAGGAGAAGAGGGGGTTCGTGGAGCCAGAAACATCTGAGTAAAAGCAGTGAGGCCCACCTGGAGCCGGCAGCTCTGCCATGCAAGGCCAAGAGGCTGACGGGGCCGAGGGCATTGCCGGGATCATTGCATCGATGATAACAGCCTGATGCAGGTGCTGGAAGTGCCAAGAAGGAAGGGAGTGCTGCTGGACCTTGTATTAATGAACAAAGAAGGTCTGGTCAGGGATGTGAATGTTGGGGGCAGCCTTGGTAGTAGTGATCACAGCATGGTAGAGTTTACTATCATACAAGGAGGAAGCAAGGCAATAAGTAACATTGCAACCCTGGACTTCAGGAGGGCTAACTGTGTACTCTTCAAAGACCTACTTGGAGGAATCCCTTGGGCTAAGACTATAGAAGGTAAGGAGGCCCAAGAGAGCTTGTTGATATTCAAAAATTACTTCCCCAATCTCAAGACAAGTGCATTCCTCTGAGTTAAAAATCAAGTAGAGGAGACAGGAGACCAGCATGGATGAGCAAGAAGCTGCTGAAAAAACTCAGGTGGGAGAATGAAGTTCACAGCATGTGGAAAAGGGGACTGGTCTCTTGGGAGAATTATAGGAATGCTGTCAGGGTTTGTAGGGATGTGGCAAGAAAGGCCAAGACCCTCTTGGAATTAACTCTGGCAAGGAAGTAAAGGAGAACAAAAAGGGCTTCTTCAAATGCATCAGTGGTAAAAGGCAGACTAGGGAACATGTGAGCCACTGCTGAATGATGTAGGAGCCCTGGTGACAGAGGATGCAGAGAAGGTGGAGTTCCTGAATGCCTTCTTTTCTTCAGTCTTCACTGGTATGACCAGCCCTCGGGAACCCCTGACCCTGGGAGTAAGAGTGAAAGTGTGGAAGGTGGAAATCTCTCCACTGGTCAATGAGGATGGGGTTAGAAATCACTTGTGTAAACTGAACACAGACAAATCCATGGCCCCTGATGAACTGCACCCACGAGTGCTGAGGGAGCTGGCTGATCTTGTTGATCTACCACCCTCCACCATTTTTAAAAGATCATGGAGAACAGGTGAGGTTCCTGAGGACTGGAGGAGAGCCAATGTCACTCCAGTCATCAAAAAAGGCAAGAAGGAAGACCCTGGTAATTACAGACCTGTCAGCCTTACATCCATCCCTGGAAAGGTAATGGAGCGTCTCATTCTGGAGATCATATCTCAGCACGTGGAAGAAAAGAAAGTTATCAACAGTAGCCAACATGGATTCACTAAAGGGAAGTCATGTCTGACTAATCCAATAGCCTTCTGCGGTGGTGTGACTGAATGGGTAGATGCAGGGAGAACAGTGGATGTTGTCTACCTTGACTTCAGCAAGGCTTTTGATATTGTCTCCCATAACATCCTCATGGGAAAGCTCAGGAAGTGTGGTTAGAAGACTGGACAGTGAGATGTGTTGAGAACTGGATGAAAACAGAGCTCAAAACGTTGTCATCAGTGGTGCAGAGTCAAAGCTGGCCCCTGCAAGTTGTTCTCCACGTTGGATATCTGTAACCAGTGGTGTTCTCCAGGAGTCAGTTCTGGGTCCAGTCTTATTCAATCATAGAAAGTTCTAGGCTGGAAGGGACCTCTAGAGGTCATCTGGTCCAACCCCTCTACACAAGTAGGGACACCTCTACCAAGGGCAGGTTGCTCAGAGCCCCATCAAGTCTGATCTTGAATGACTCCAGAGATGGGGCCACCACCACCTCTCTGGGCAGCTCATTCTGGTGGTCTGTCACCCTCATATTAAAGAACTTTTTTCTAATATCCAGTCTAAATCTATCCTTTCCTAACTTAAAACCATTGCTCCTTGTCCTATCACCACAAACCCTTCCCCACCTTCATGTAGGCCCCCATCAGTTGCTGGAAGGTCACTATAAGGTCCCCCTGGAGCCTTCTCTTCTCCAGGCTGAACAGCCCTAAATCCCTCAGCCTGTTTTCATAGGAGAGATGCTCCATTGCCCTAATCATTTTGGTGTCCCTCCTCTGGACATGTTCCGATATGTCTACATCTTTATTGCACTGGGGGCTTCAGAACTGGATGCAGTACTCCAGGTAAGGTCTCACCAGGGCAGAGTAGAGGGGCAGAATCACCTCTCTTGATCTGCTGGCCACAGTTCTTTTGATGCATCCCAGGATGAGATTGACCTTCTGGGCTGTGATTGCACATTGGTGGCTCATAGACAATTTTACATCCACCAGTGTGGCCAACAGGTCAAGGTTGGTTCTCCTCCCCCTCTACTCTCACTAGTGAGACCACATTTGGAGTATTCTGTTCAGGGACAGGGAAATACTAGAGACAGTCCAAAGGAGGGCTACGCAAATGATGAAGGGACTCTTAGGAGGAAAGGCTGAGAGATCTGGGACTGTTTAACCTGGGAAACAGAAGATCGAGAGGGGATCTTATCAGTATTTACAAATATCTGAAGGGTGAGTGTCAAGTAGAAGGGGCCAGGCTCTTTTCAGTGGTGCCCTGTGATAGGACAAGAGGTAATGGTAGCAAGGTGAAACACAGCAAGTTCCACCTCAACACGAGGAAAAACTTCTTCCCTGTGAGAGTGACAGAGCCCTGAACAGGCTGCTCAGAGAGATTGTGGAGTCTCCTTCTCTATTGACTTTTAAGACCCACATGGATGTGTCCCTGTGTGGCCCACCCTAGGTGTTCCTGTGCTGGCAGGCGGGTTAGACTTGATGATCTCCAGAGGTCCCTTCTGACCCCTACCATTCTATGATTCTATGATTTGAGATCAGGAATAACTTTGCTCTGAAATTCCATGCTCAGAGGGCTGCTAGATTTCTCTATATGTACAGCATTAAGGATGTATGTCTTTCTTATTCAAACTGATTCATCTTTCCTTAACAGAAGGCTTTGAAGGAGTTAAAATCTCAGTATGGTACAGACTGAGGTCTTGCCAATCTTTTTTTTTTTTTAATTCTTTTTTTTTTTTTTTTTTGTAAGGTGCCAGACATGAAAATAAAGGAGACGTATCAGCACAGTTCCTTAGAAGCTGAGCTTCCTGATTAAGAATAAATGCAGGATGCGCAGTGTATTTCATGCTGAAATGCATTCCCTGCTAGAATTTCATGAATACAATTAGCCATTAGCAACATCTCTACACACAGAGAGGACTCGGGTCAGGAAATAACAGAAACAGCCACACACTGCTAAGATGCAGAGAGGGAGAAACCCACCAGAAAAATAGCCAACTGTTGAGTTAGTATTGTCTTGGTGCTGCTCCATTTCTGTCTCTAGCTGGGCTGAGAAGAGTGAATGAGCGAGTCTGTTGTAAAATACCCAGCAGGAGCTACGATGCAGCTGGTGCGTGCTCAGTCATTACTGGGCAGCAGTACTGGTTAATCCTGGACTGCTGTATTTCAGCAGTGTAGCCCAGGATACCTGTATGTCACTGTTTTTAAGGGGTGCCTCAAACATCCACGAGTTAGCATGATTTCAGTGACAGGAAATCCTTCCATTTTTCTGGTGTCCAAGTGCTACAAATACCAGTGCATGAACACTAAGAGTGAAACTTTATCTGAAGGTTCCCTACATTTGGTGCTGCCTGGGGACACCTTTTTTGTGCCTAATTTTCCCTTGCAACATTCTCCTTGCTGGGCATAGGAAATACTTCCCTTGGATTGGGAAGCGCAGCATTTGCGTGTGTGCCCAATTCTGAGCTTCCCTCACCCGGTGCCTGCAGTACAATAGGAAATGTTTGCTCGCTTTGCAGAACCTTTACATCTATGGCATATAGAGAACCTGGCTGCTACCAGGTTTAAACACATGTTTAGGCAATAAAGCACAAATCAACTTTCTTCGGTGCTTGAGGTTAGCTTGGGGTTGCCTGAACCCGGTGCTTTGAGGAAAGACTTCTCTATGTACCTTCTATTGAGTGAATTGCAATGTTTTGCATTTTAATGTGTAACGTGGCTAAACACTGTATCTTCCAACAGTACTTCCAGGTATTTCTGACATCCTGGTGAGGAGCCAGGTTCTGTGATGTTAGGGCTAAAATGAGTGGAAACATATTTGGTTTCTGTCTCTAGTATCTGAATTTGTGAGGTCGCATCATAGCTTGGACTGAGTGCTGTGAAAAGAAAGATAGAGTGATGCCCGGAAGCTGATGTGAAGCATCCACTCTGCTTATTTCAGCTTCAAAGGGGATAGTATCAGAGGGCTTTATCTTGTGCAAATGAAAAACAATCTTCACAGACCCACAAGCCTCCCTCTACAAAGAAACTACAAAGAAACATCTCCCCCCATAATTATGATTATTTTTTTTTCTTTTAATCAGGAATTAATTTTATTGACCATGTTTTGGTGCTACAGCTGGTTCTTATGGCTGAGGAGTTTTTTCTTCTCCCACTGAGTCTAATTTCCTCAAAATTGAAACACATCATATAATTCTCTCCATGATCGTGCTACAGTGATGTTGTAATAAATATTTTAATCTCTTGAACAAGCTGTATCGAGTAGTGAATATTGTAAGGTTATTTAATTTAGACTTAATTAGCAATCTGAAACCTAACAACATTTTTTTACCATTCATTGTAATGACTTTAAGGTGTACTCTGCCTAAATGTTGGGTCCAGTACATCAGGAAGATGATATAGCTCCAGGAAAAGAAAGAGGCCTAAGGAGGAAAGTAAAACCTTTCAGGCAGAACCCGCTTGAGATCCAGCCACATTCCTATGGTGAGGCAAGGCTGGGAAGTTCATTCCCCAATAATAAATTGCAATGTTCAGTTCTAAAGAAATCTCTGGTGGACAGATCAGCTGAACAGACATCGTAAAGGTTTGAGAGAGTTCATGGCTTGTATTGAGAAGGGAACAGAAACATTGCTGAGCAGCATCTTAAGGTAACCATATGTTCTCAGTGTATCTTTCCACTCTGTTTTCCTTGGTGAATGGAAGAACCCAGAACCTTGACTCTCTTTTCCTAAGCTAGTTATGCTCAAGAGACAGTAATGATGCCAGCTGAGCTAGAAAAGGTGTATACAGGCTAGTAGTGCCATGCCCACATGCACAAGAAAAACATTCAAACCAGATACAAATGCCGTTTTGGAAAAATCTCTGTTTCCGAACTGTGCTTGAGAATTTCCAGAATTTGCCCCTTACTCACTTTTATGACTTCTGACCAGAGCTGAATGCTGTGCTTCCCATGACAGTTCCTATTCAGATCACAAGCCTTTGGCCATTGGGCTTTCATTCTGATGCTCTCGCCATAAGAGTAAACACAGAGCTCAAGGCGCCGGTGCAAAGCAATCATGTTTGCATCTTGAGTAGGCACAGCTCCTTCCTTAAATGTTCAGCACATTGCATAAACATGCAAGGCACAGGACTTGCCTCTCTCCTATCCCCCAGTGCATACCGTATTGGAGAAGGGTACTGTTTTTCTAAAGTGCAGGATTAAAACGGAAGTTTACTTCCAAGTCTTAGTTGTCCTGGACTTGGAGTACCAGATCCCTCCTTGGTTTGTTTAATTTACTCTAACATAAGTTCTTTTTGAGGATTTATGAACTATATATATATATAATGTAGTATATATACATACCTAAAAAGAAAGAGGGAAGGTTAAGATACCTGATTTAAGATGGCCTAAAGGAAGGCCATTGTTCTGCCTATAGATTAATTGATACAGTGCCTATTTATTTAATATTTTACTATATATTCCCTCAGGGCTCATTCCCTTATTGCCAGACTCTTGTTGACAGACTTTTTATCAACTTCCTTTGGCAAGTACCTTTTGCTTTAGTTTACTCAAAATCTGAAAACAGCATCAAGGGTTAGAGAAATCTGAAATTCATCATCTACAGCTCCTCAAGTGTGAATTTAGTATGAGAGCAAAGCTGACAGTATTATTGCTGCCAGGGTGCATGGCTCTGAAATCATTCAGTAGGGCCAGAATGAATTAGGTTTCGATCTGAAAAGGGTGCCTAGTGACAAAAATGCTTCAGCTGCTTTCTCAAGGGAAAATCAAACCCATTCTTCTCCAGGATTCACATACAGAGCTTTGGAAAGCATCTATTTTACAAACAAAACCAGACATACTATTTCCTCTCTCATCATCTCAATATTCTAATGGATTTAGCAAGAGGTATTAATAATAAACATGATTTGAGATGAGAAAATGACTTATAATTAAAAACTTACAAACTTGATCGAGTCTTACTCCCCCTAAAGCCACCAGTTTCCCTATGGTGGTGTTTCACCTCACTTTCTAGGCAGTCCCATTACTAACAAGAATCTACCGTTCAGGATGTCTATGAGTATCCAGTTCCATCAAAGTCACACTCAGATAATTCATCACACTGCTTCCTTATTATTATTATTGCTATTGGAATAGCTGCCTTAAAGTACTGGAGATTTTATTATCTGAACTATGAGATCAGTTATAATTCATGTGGCATTGTTTGTTTCCTGGCAGGATGATGCCACATCTGGGGATGTGGGTAAACTGATTGTGATGATTGATTTTTTTCCCTTTGGATAAAGAGTAGTTAGTTGGAAAAAAAAAGCTGTATAATCCACACATGCTTTTATTTCCTCAGTAAATTGTGACAATTTAAAGCCAGGTAGGAGAAAGAGTTACCGAGCTTGAAGTAATAACAGATTTTCATTTCTGGAACCCCTGGAGCCCCAGTCCAAAGCATCGTTCTGAGAAAAATATTAGGCATCTGTCCCTATAGCTGGGCTTAGCAGAATATTTGTGTAACTCAGACTGAATTAAGCAGAGTGATATGTAGCAAATACAGAACAATAATTATACGGTTTACTAATTTTCACCATCACTACAGTTATTCTTGGAATCTTGCACATACTGAAATTACAGGGATTTAGCAGAGGCCCTCACATTTTCTGTGAAGCTTTTAGAAGCTGCTTTTGCATGTCTCAGAGAGCACACTTACATCATATTTTTATAACTAAAAGTCTTCTTATGTGTTTTAGAGAAACTGGATGAAAAAAAGAGCATAGCTAAAATCGACCCAATTTCTCTATCCATTTGAGGGAACACAGTCAGGATTTATGGAGCTGCGGTATGAGGAAGGATAACTACTGATCAAAGCAGCTGCAAAATTACATGTAAACCAGGGATCACAGTTTCAAGGACTCTCGTATTGTTCATCTTCTTTTAGCTTTTCTGGATAAGCTGAGGACTACCCAGAAGAGCACTATCTCACAGAATCATTGGAGTTGGAAGGGACCTCAAGAGACCATGTAGCCTAACCGCCCCCCCTCCAAAGCAGGGTTGCCTAGAGCACATTACACAGGGTTGCATTCAGGCAGGTTTGGAATAACTCCAGAGAAGGAGACTCCACAGCCTCCCTGGGCAGTCTGTCCCAGTGCTCCGTCAACCACACAGTAAAGAAGTTCCTCATATTTAGATGGAACCTCCTGTGTTCCAACTTGTGCATATTGCCCCTTGTCCTGTCACTGGACACTACTGAGAAGAGTCCGGCTCCACCCACCCTTTAGATATTTATAGACACTGATAAGGTCTCCTCTCGGTCTTCTCCAGGCTAAATAGAGCCAGCTCTCTCAGTGTTTCCTCCTAAGAGAGATGCTCCAGTCCCCCAGTCATCTTTGCCTGTTGCCCTCTGCTGGACTCATACAATCCATTCTTACAGAGAAAGTGACATTGCTTTTTACTGTCTCCTTGTTATCCTCCAAGAAGTCTGTCTAGTTACTTGTTCCAGTACTTCCCTTTGCAGAACCAGCAGCTTTGATGACTGGCCACATTTTCTTCCTTTTAAACCTCACAATGCATGTACTCTTCCCATTGTCTTAAATACCATTCATTCTCCAGAAAGAGCCAAAGGTGGGGTTTAACAGCACTGAAATTTTATGAGCCAGTTCAGTATGTGTCCCGGGACACAAAGGTGCTATACTTGCCTTGACACTGACCACTCAGCTTACAAAGCTAATTAGCAGTAATAAGTCAATCAACTGTCTGATGATGGTGGAGGTCCGCAGAGCTGCAAAGAGGTTCATTTACTCATAGAGTGGTGCACATGAAACATGCTGGTAATGGCTGCCATGGAGAGAAGAGGGATTTTAAACTCTGCTGGGAATATGACAGGGCATTCAAGCCCCTTCGAGCCCTTGAATGGGACTGAGAATATACTGTTGAGAGACCTTGGAGGGGCAGGTTCATTAGTTCCCATATGACATTCACCGGTAAAGAGAATGCCACCAAGATGATGAAGAGATGAAGCACATACATGTTTGGATAAACTGATGTTTTCCATCTCACCTTGTTTCAACAGGATCTAAGTATTGTGACTACTTTGTGGAATATAAGCTACAAAATGAAGTGTTGTGTTGTTCTTTTCTGCTATCACCGATTTCAAGATTTTATTGCAGCACTGAAAGACAGACAGAACATTTAATTACAATCTTAGTAGTTGTGCAATGATAGCAAAATGAACATTTTGAAGATTAAAGGCAAGATGGTGGTGTTGCCAAAGTACCTGGGATGTAAACATTACAAACACCATTTGTAAAGTTATGGGACTCTTCCCATGTGGTGAAAGTTCTGGAAATAGGCACACTAATTTGTACAACCAGAGAGCACTCATAGAAATAATACTACACCAGGATCTGGGAGACAAGGGAAATTTTCAATGCCCTATGTGTTCGTTTCTGTGCCAGGTACAATGATTTTAATGAATAATCCACTGGAATTGTCTGTGCTTTTCACAGGAAAATGACACTCTTGATATCTTATTCTCCCTCCTGCATTTCTGAGTTTCTCAGACAATGAGAATGCTAATCTCTACTCGAATAAAATCTCATATATTATGTTAGTCTCCGTGCTTGATTGCTTGATTACATAGTGTGCCACAAAACCAGCTCTTGTAGTACTTGCTCTTGTCCAACATTTGCCAAGGAGGGTAATGCTAATTACCCTATGCAATTATAGTTTTGTGTGCCTTGAATAATTTCTGGAAGGAAAGGAAGAGTCAGATAAATGATCTGGCTGCAAAGAGTAACAAGCTGTGGTTTTTATGTAGCAAAATGCAACCTGTAAACCGTACCAAAATCAGGAGGCAAGGAAAAGCAGTGGTGCAGTGCCCTTCTCATTTCTGTTTTCATACTTGAGTCTCCGGCTGTGGAATGGGAACTGCGCAGTGGGTAAGGTCTATGTCTGCCCAAGAGCTGCTGGTGGAGTTGTCTCTCCTACAGAGCTAGAGGTTATTCCGGATTCTGATGAGGCTACACATGTGGTAGCTGAGTAGGGGTGTGGGGAAGCAGCAAGCTGCAAAGTTTGTTAGTCTCAGCTTGACACTGGCAGAGAGGCTCGTGGTAATGAAGCTCTCATACTTGCAAAAGGATCATCATCAAAAACAACATCTAGAACTGTGGGACATCTGAGTGTCAGGACTCACGTAGGACCACTGCTACTAGGTGTGAAGAATCTCGCACTCCCCTCCACAGCCAGCATAGCTCCATTCTTCACTTTCTTACCTCATTATTTCTTACTTCAGTGCCATTCTCTGTCATCTTTCCTACAGTCTTATGTTTTCAGCTCAGTAGCAATTTCTGGATGCACCACTGGAGAGAATGGCTGGAACTGTGGGTTGAGAAATACCTGTATTAACAAAGGAACGGTGGCAGTTCTTTCGCAGAAGACATTTAAACATACAAATACACAAACCAAAATTCTCTAACACTTTTAGCTAAATAAAACAAACAAACAAACAAACAACAACAAAACAATGCCACAATCAAACCCACCCAAACCACATGTTAACTAACAGTCAGAGAAGTTTTATTTTGAAATTTCCAGTCAGTTTCTTGCACTTTCTTGCATCTGTTTCTCATGTATGAAATGCAAATGCAAGAGACATTAGTAAGCTTCATCATCTACATCAATGTGGCCATACTGTACAGTTTACACAACAAAGGCTCCATTTGTTTGTATAATAATGAATTGTGAAGGCACCAGAATGGGACTGTGAGAACTGTTTTGACTGAGCAATCTGGCCATATTAGATGTAGGTGGACAATTATTTTATTCCATGAAGTTCTCACTATAAAGGCCCTCCTGACAGCTGAGCAGCTATTTAACTATTAGGTAGGAGAGGAAAGGAAATGCACACCGACCATGCTGTACTCTGCAAGTTCTGAGTATAGCACAATTTTGGACACTGTCAGTGTACCTACTAAAAATTTAAAAGTACTAATGAATTCAGAGTGGAATTTGTTCTTTTATTGTACCTCAAACAGATGACAAAGAAGTCTTCAAAAAATCTATTTTGACAGTGGTTGTAAATGTATCTAAAGTGAAGACTGCCAAGATGGCTGAGACTGCCGGTAATTCATCAGTTTGGACACCTTTCTCTCCAGCTGGACAACTGCAGTAATTCCTCAGCTTGAAAGAATTATTTGGCTAACATGTTGTCTCCAGACATGAGTTGTTTTTCTGTGTAGGTGCAAATACAATAAACTCAAGTAGAGGGAAATGAACTGGCACTTGAGATCAATGTCAACATCTGTGTGCAAATACTCACCATCACTGGGTAGCACTATTAGCTATATCTGGTTGGTTTAAAAAGCAGTATTCAGTACTGCAGATTTCTGTACCTGGCAGCTGCAGGCTGTTAACCTAGGACATTACCTCTTCTAGTTATCGGTTAAGGCAGCAATAGTAGTGATACAGCTTACAATGAAGATCCCCTGAGAAAAAATACAGCAATCAAACTCTATGTCACTAGAATTTTTCAGGTCCTATAATGAAGCCAGTGTATTCATGAACAATAAATAAATAGAGGGAAATCATGTGGAAACACTTAGCTAATGGAATCTCATTTTGGGGATTGACTTCTCTCCAAAGTATCAAAGATGCGATTAAAGCAGTGTGGTTGAGAGCAGTAAGAAGAGCAAACTCATATTAGAATGACTTAGGAAAGCAAATCTAGTGCTTTAGGGCACAATCAGATCACCCATATGACTAGCATTTGAACATGTACTTTTACCCAGATAGGCTTGATCCACTGTGGAAATAAGCCATGTAAACTTTCTTTGAAAGATAATTAAAGCCCATTGCCAGAGGCAGGACATTTTAGCATTTAGACTCAATCTTTTCTGGCTTGTTAAAAACTATGTTCCTCTGAATATCTGAAGTTACCATAAGCTTCTTTCCATGTACTTGCCCTGGAATACCTTATAGATATTTTTATGCTGCAGTTTCGCGTTTATTCAGAATGCCATAACAAATTTGATAACAAGTCAGTAATGGCATGCAACTGGATAAGAATGTGCACAGTGTTTTAGTGTTTGATACCAAAGTTACCAATGAATGTATATGGGCATGAGAAGATAAAAATACATAAATAGGCAGAAGGATCAATTAATTATACTACTGAACTTTGTTCCCAGGATCTGCAGCTTTAAACTGCTAATTAAGGTTAGCTGGTAACTTCTCATACCTCTACCAGCTCTTGTAACTAACAATCACCGCAAGCCGGACATACATCCCAAAGGAAGAGTTTTTATTAAAGATGCTAGAACTCATTTTCCCCATGACTCAGGTGAATGTGACCCAGACATAAAAAGGTAAAAATCACTGGGTATTACGAGTTATTCTAGACCAAATCATCCAGCTCACTCCACTCTCTGAATGATCCATTACAATATTATCAAGAGACTTAGGAATGCTTATTACAAATAAGCGAGGGTGGACCAATTTCAAAAGAGTCGGTGCTGTCAGGAGAGAAGCATCTACGAGAAGAAAATACATACAGGGCTGAAATTTAGGATAACATATTCAAACACCTTTCTTCAGAATTTAAACACCCAGGCCTATCCTTCATGCAGTGCTGTGCTTTAAGCACTTGGCTAAAAAGAGATAGGAGGCTCTGGGACACGCAGAGTTTGAAAAGCTCACAGCCAGTCACAGAAGCTTTATTAAGGCTACCCTATTTCACCTGAAGACAGACATGGATGCCCATGCTAATTTAGTAAGGGATAGCAATTAGTTTCTACTATGCACAGCCTAAGGATGCTTCCCTTCCTCTGTTGAGCGTACAAAGTTCTGTTAAACAAATGCCATGTGTCCATTTATTATAAGAGATTAAAAAAACCTTTTAGTTAATCTTAAGGCACCCTACAGATTGATTGCTTTGTAAGCATTCCTCATTTATTACAGCAAGTAAAATAATAGACAGCAATATATGCTGTAAGATTTCTATACTGCGTCATGCCTGCATAAATATATAACGCAGCAAGTGCAGCCTCTGGCTGCCTTTCAAACCAGTGAGAAAGGAACCAATTTCTTTTGTATATATTGGCCAAAAGCCATTTTCTGCTCTGAAATGAGAAAAGTTGGGAAAAGAACACTTTTCTAGTGGATTCTGCACCTCTATCATCACAACATGATTTGCTACCTTCCAAACAGTTAGGACGGCTCCCTCAGAATAGCTGCCCTGCAGAGTCCTTTTACCCTTGGCAGCACAGCTCTTAAAGACTCTGTGCTGCTATTTGTGGCTTCTTACCACAGCTGCACATCAAATATACAAAGCTGAAGCCAGGCACGCTTTGGCAGCAGAAATGAAATGATAATATGAGGACTGGAAGAGAAATGACGAGCTTTCTATTGTTCGGGTATGAAATTAGTAATCAAATGTACAGAAGAAAGCGATTGCTTGTTGTTTCAAGGAAGTGTTCCATAAAGAAGTGTTTTTAACCAGGCGAACAAGGGTCAAGTTCACTAATTGTAGATTCATGATTAGCAATAGGCTTAATCTAGGACCATTTTAAAGTTGAATCCAGGATCTGTTCATGCATGGAATCACAGAGCTGCAGAATGGAAGGGGTTGGGAGGGACCTCTGGAGATCACCTAGTCCAACCGCCCAGGAGTTGGATTTGAGTGTTGCTCAGGTTCAGGTTGGGCAATGCACACAGTTCACCAGGGAGAGGCAGTTAATGAACCACTGGTTCTGCCACACTTTAGCACACTTTATCCAGTTTCTCTTTGCAGTAACCTCAGTAGCCTTGCAGACTGAGTGTGAAGCTATTTCCACTCATAAGAACACTTGTCCCTAGCACACCTTCCTGCACTGAAAGCAAGCAGTGAAGGAAGCAGATACCCAGCAGATTTCTGCTCTGCTCTATCTGTACTTGGTGTGTTGGCAGTACGTGCATGAAAGAACTTTAGTGAAAGACAGTAAGTCTTGTCACACGCCAGCTCTGGGTGTTAACTGTACTGTAGGCATGCCCAAGGTTGCCTTCTCTGTCCCTGCCTTGTCCTACTTTGCTTGCAAAGTATCATAATGCTGTAAATAATCTTTCCTAAAAACTATCCTTCACTCATCTGAGTAAACCTCTACTCACCTCCAGGACTGAACACCAATGCACAGGAATTCCCACATTTCCAGTTCTATAGCTTTCAGGCCACAGGCCTTGATTTAACAATCATGAGCTTCCACTAAAACCCAACAATTTCCTTTTCCTTTCCCTCTCTCCTGATTTTGCTGGGATATAGTCATAGAATCAGTGTTTTATTCAGGAAAGCTGCATTTTTGAGAAGACTGCAGCACCTGATGTGGTGTGAACACAGCTGATAAGACACTTTGCTTTCATGCACGACCAGACGTGGTATGCAGGTCTCCATAGTGGTCATGGTCTTTAGCAGTTTTGAGTTAGCCAGGTGCCAAAGCCGAGAGTGGCAAAAGCCAGGGCAGCTGTCCCAGGCTGGACGACAGAAGTATTCCATACCATAAACATCACACTCACTATAAATTAGAAGGTTTGCTGGGGACAGTCTCTGCTCCTGATGGCGACCATCCCTGGAGGGCCTCCCCATTGTTCACGAAGCTACTCTCTAGTTTGCTGTGGCTGTCACGTTGTTGCTGGAGCTGTGCTAATGGCAGTGCTTGGCATCCCGCATTCACTGCTGGGAGTGCACAGAACGTGACCGCTACATGGGCTGGGTGTAACTTTGTATACTTTCTATTAGTATTAAAATTAGTTTTTTTATTTATCATTTTATTTTATTAAATCTGTTCCATTTCAACCCACATGTCTCCTTTCCTTTTCCTCATCCCCCTTCCTGGGGGTTGGGGAGTATCACTGGGTGATAGAACAGCTGGCTAAAGGGAGACACCCACAGCAGGTGAGATGCTCTGGCATTACCTCACATCTTCTGCAGCTGTCTTCAGAGGAAGAAAACAAAGGCAAAAAAAGATAAAATAACAGATTTATCTACCTTTTCAGTTCTATCGAACTAGGTAGTCACATGTCAGGACTGTGGGATTAGTGAGAATGGAGTATTTACTGTTTCACCTTTTATCAAGCATAGAAGATGTAATTTCTTCTGGTTTATATAACTGTCCCAAACTAGATTATTTAACTGGCAAATACGGTGGATTTTAAGAACTAGAAGACCCTATTCAGTGATGTAACACCTTTCTAATCTAATCCAGTGTGGCCAGCGGTGACTATTATATATTTTCTTACCAATTTATCACAAGAAGCAGAATTTTGGCTCCCAATACACATGGGCAATCTCATGATATAATATTCTTTTTTTTCTTCTTCTTCTTCTTTTTGAGAGGGCTGCTGGGTAGCAAGATAAAGAGAACAAGGGATTATTTCACAGAAAAGCATATTCAAGCTGCAATTCTGTCTCCATCTCTTCTATCAACTCACACCAATGTTTTGGAATTCCGTAGGAAGCAAACTTCATATCTGCAGGAGCTGGTCACTTTTTTTAGCAGATGTATAACAGATAACTGAGAACTTCCACAGGTCACTTCTGGTAGAGCAGCGAAGCTGTCAGTCCAACCAGAGGCAAGCCTGGCAGGTCATGTTTTTGCCACAGTTTCTCAGAAAACACTTACTAGCTTAGGTAATTCTGTAAGTTAGATTGATTCATCATAGCTGTGACCCCTTCTGTGGCTCAGAGCACAGGGAGACATTTACAACTGTTGCTCATCAACGGTGGGAGACCTGATCTTTAGTTCAAATAACAGGGGCTTGTATTTTTTCTTCCAGAATGAGATGGAGCCCTTGGAGACAAAACAGTTAAGAACTGCCTGTGGTGTGAGAAACAACCACACCAACGCTTCCTCAGCCAGGAATGAACATCTCAAATCGGGATGCGTGCCCTTTTCCTCTCACCACATACATAGCAGTAAAGTATTTCAGCAAAATACATATTTTGTTGCCCTTTATGGTTTGGTTTATCAAGAAAAACATCCATTCTCATTTAATGGGTATTTGATGTGAGTTTTGATACCATGATGTAAGTAAAAATGATGACCTCCAGTTGCCACCATCACAAACTCACTGTTGTGTTCCCTTCTTGCCTGCCACTGCTTAGGGGCAGTTCTTTCTCCCTCCTTGTGTGTACTGAATTGCTGACCACACCAGGGTTCAGATCATAGTGCTATCTGCCAGGCGGTGTTTCCGGAGTAGAGGCCACATTTCACTACCCTGCTATAAACATTGGACAATTTACAGCTTTTCACATCATCAGACAGACACTGGAGATGTACAGAATGGACTAAAAACAATGGGTAAGGATTTGAGAGGCTGTAACATTATTTCTGAAGCCTCACCACTGCTCTCCAGGTTTGAGGTTGCCTGTACTGTGTATTAGAGTCCTTCCGCTGCTTATGGACAAGGAAACCCAAGGAAAATGCTTATTGAAAAAAAAGGTTTATTTTACTTTTCTTTATAAACAGCTGATACTAAGATAAATTCACTTTGGCCTTTCACAGTAGCTTGTGTTCACATAACATGTAATGGAACAGCTAATTGACATTCTGTCATTTCTGTTTCGATAAACTGAACTCAGTGATGCCGCCCTCTAGAATCCGTGACAGCTGATCTATTTCCAAAATAAACGAAGGAACTAAATTTATTTGCAAACAAAGATTACCTCATTCTGGAAGGCATACTGAAGTCTTTTTTTCCTGCTCAACAACTTGTACAAGGAAAAAATGTTTAAAAAAACACCTTTGAAATAGTTAAAGATGAAAAAGGAGTGAAAAAATAATCATAGGTAGTTTCAAATGCTTTAAAAATAAATTAGCAGCTCTGAAGAAAACCAGCATCTTGGCAAATAAGACAGCAATTCAGTAAGTAAAATATAGTAATTGTGAATGATAATATTCCAAGAAGAAAAATTATACAAAAATAAAAATGTGAAACTTTTGTGTCATATATCATCATCCATGTAAGCATCTGAAAGCACATTAAGATAATCAGTGGACACAAGGATGGGAGAAAGGAAGGGAGATTTTAACTGGTTGACTGCAGGGTGAGTGTGTGTTAACAACAAAAGTCAGGAACCTTCAGCGAACCAGCAAATAATGCACAGTCACTACCACAGCTATTAATCATCTGCACAGATCTTTTAGTGTAATAAAGTTGAACATGGAAATTTAACAGATGGGGATATTACTCAGAAGCACATTTTATGTCACATTAAACATGTAAAGTGCATTTCAAACTAAACCCAAGTGTTTGCTTACAGCCAAAATGACTTATTCTTGTTCACAGGTGATCTCCACCCACCTGAGCTTTATTCTAAAAGTGACATGTACCTGCTAAACAGCAAATAGAGTAATAATGTGTCTGTATTATTATTTAAGTAGACTTCACTTTCTACTATCTTTAGTCTTTTGTTTCATATGTAATACACTGGCAACTACTCTCTTTACTCCTTTATTAATATCATAGAACTGCATCATCTTGCTTTCCTCAGAGATACAGGAAGCAGCAAAATGGCACAACCCCACCGCTGAACTGTTCTGTCACTGTATTTATGGTAGAGGCCAATGCATTATGGAAACTTTTCAAGAAAAAAGAAGAGCAGGGGTTGGCTTCTAAACAGCCAGTAAAGTAACACAGCACTTCCACTCTTATCCCCTGAGCAGTCTGTTACCTGCATATGTTGCTCCTGTGAAAACTCTTCTGTACTGAAAACTTGAATTACAGTGTTTACCTTGATAATAATTAAAACAAACAAAAAACAAACAAACAAAAACAAACAAAAACCGCAAACAAACAAAACAAAAACAATCAAACAAAACAAACAAAAACAAAACAAAACAAAAAAGACGACAAAACCAACCCTGTTCCATCCATTCCCTGAATGTTTCCCCTCCATTCAAATGCTGCTGTCTGTATTTCTTCCTGGAGGTTCTACCTACAGCTGATTGTCCTCAGGTAAGAAACTGGGCTTGAGTTTCCAGCAGTTTATTTGAAGGAAAAAAACCTGCACAGTGATGAGCTAGAGTAGTGGGGAAAAGAATGTACCTGGAGCAGAACTGAGAGGAAAACAGAGGAGAGAGAACTTCCGTTCCCTCAGCAGTTCTGTCATTTCCATTGCCCACTGAAAATGCAATTCATTTCTCTGTCCCACAGTCTTATTACCTCAGCGCTATTTTTATCTGTATCACTGTTCCTTATTATTTTTCTTGTTATAACACCAAGATACCACAGCCAAGAGCAAGACTGTACAAATATGGCCCAAATCTGCCAGTAAAATATTGCAAATTCCAGTGGAAGAGGCGGAAACAAGAACAGAGAAAGCAAAATTTACTGTTCTAGTTCTATGCAGAAAACAACACAGAGAGACTAAGGGAGATGTGCCTGCATCTGGGAGTCTAGTGCCGGTTTGAATGTTCCCCAAAGAGATGGCAGATGTGACAGCCACAGTCCTCCGGAGGTTGTAGGGCACCTGGCTGGGAGCAGGACTGGCTGCCCGTGTTTAGGTAATCAGATGCCTCTGTGCATCCCACTCGAGGTCAGTGACTGAAGGTTGTTCAAGGAGTGTGTAGAAAAGCTGTGCTTGAACATAAATCCCATGAGCTCCAGTTCACTCGCTTAATCACAAATTAATTCTTCCCGTTTTCAGCTTCTCTTTTTTTTCTTTCTCCCAGCCACCTACACTACTGCTGTTACGAAGCAGAATATCCTTTCCTGCTTTAAATTTTCTTTTTGTTTCGATCTTTGGGTTTGGCTTCTGTCCCCCTCTCTGGCACAGCAGAAGGCTGAACACCGCTTTCGGTGGGAGGCTGTGTTATATAATGCTCTCCACCCCTTCTGCTCTTTTGTCAGCATCTCCTCCCACCCCAGCATGCCAAACGACCCTAATGTGCTCTGAAACGTGGGGATCGATAGCCTTGGCAATTTTCTTTTAGCTGGTGTGCCAGCAACTGTTGGTAGACATGCAAACAGGTGATGTGTTAAAAAACATCTGTGTTTTAACTCTCCACTCTCCATCAACTCTCCAGATTACTTACATATGTGTGAAAGAAGCATTCCACTAATTCATATTCGATGTGTTCCTTCTAAGAGTCACGCTATACATTTCTTTTGGGCAAGACTAAGTAGAAAAGACTGACCTTCTTAACACACTCTATTATTCTCTGTAGTCACATCTTTCTTCCTTTTCCTGTCATTAAGAAGTCATTCAATTTCTGTGTTGACATTTTTATCTTCACTTTATATCCTTTCCAAAAGCTTTATTTTTATTTATGGAATTTTTCCTGACAAACAGAATGATGAGAAAGAAAAATGGGATAAACACACCCACCCCTTCCTCCCCTGCAAAGCAAATGGCAAGGGCATGCTGTGTTCCTCGGATGCGGTCGAGTAACTTCTTAGGATCCATTTCTCACTTCTCTACGTTACTTTCACTGTCTTTTTCCTTCTGGTCCTATCTTAGTTCTCTTCTACGCAGTATTTTGGACTCAGCTGTTTGTTCTGACATTTCCTGTCGTTTCACTGTTTGTGATTGCCTCCTCTGTCTGTAGGATTGGTCTATTTGATTAATTATCTCTCCAATTCTGCTAGTCTCTCTGGCAACCCCTGTAGGTATTACTTTGCTATGAAAAAAAATTACATGAAGAAGTTCTTACCACAGTGTCTGCAGTTCATCAAAATGTCACTGTCAATGTGACATTTTTTTACATTATCCACTTTGGATGAATCCGTATTACTTGCCTGTGTAACAACCACCTTGTGAGTAGAAGTAATTTTAGGGTTGAAGCATCTTGTCCTAATGCCAAAGTAAATGGCTAGCACTGGCTTAGCTAATGCAGAGCCATCAGAACAAAGATTTTAATGAGAATGGTCACTGGTGGATGATCAGAAAGGGTATAATGACACCTGCTATGCCACTGTAGGAAAGCAATCTCCAAATATACACTTTAAAGCAAGGCTGTAAACAGCGGTATTGCTCTTTGTCCTGAACATACCTATCACATGTAACAGATGCCAACTGTCAGAGGACAGAACAGGCTTTAGCCGCACCTCACCCCAATTAAACTGAACGCCGCTCTCCTGCACCACGGGGCTGCTGCTGTTCCGCAGGTAGCACATGGCCTGAGCTGGTCTCCAGCCAGGCTGGAAGGTTGGACGGAGTGTTCGGTGTATACCCAGCAAGCCTCTCCCGAGAGCGTGACAGGCTGAGGAGGGCCGCTTTGGTTCTCCGGCCTTCTTTGCTCTCCCAATGAACGCCCACATAGGAAAAGCCGCTGCTAGGCGAAGATGGCCGGTGAAGGCAGTGGCTGAGCTCATCCAGGACCGCCCTTGTCTACACTCAAAGCAGCCAATGGAGAAGATGGGTGATTTCATCCCACTGTGAATCTAAATGTGGCTATGGAAGAGCATATGGCTTTGCAATTGTTTAGGGGATTTTTTTGTCGCTTTCTCCTTGCCCGCGCAGCCAGTCGCTGTCATCCCCACGAGGTGAAGCGCGCACGGGTGTTGTACTTGATGCCGGATTTCACACGTACTTTCTTCTAAAAGCCCAAGCCAAACTTTAAAGAATTTCTAACCACTGTGGGGTGTTTTTAGCAGATATTTGATCGTGATGCTTTTCGCAGATTTAATTTTGAAAATGAGGTGATGTCATGAATTTGGAAAAAAACAAACCAGCGAGCCGTGCCCCAAAGCCAGCCCAGAAGCCGGGGGGGCAGTGCCTCGCGCCCCAGAGCAACGGCTGGGCGCGCTCCGGGAGCTTTGGCGGCTCTTCCCGCCCGTCCGGGGGCGGCCGCTGGCGGCCGGACCCGACCAGCCGCGTGCCGGACCTGCCCCCAGCCCCC
>JANHFX010003634.1:0-15766 GCA_027560015.1 Chloroceryle amazona | reverse complement strand
CGTCCCCTCGCCGCTCCCCGCGCTCCGTCCCCTCGCCGCTCCCCGCGCTCCCTCCCCTCGCCGCTCCTCGCCGCTCCCCGCGCTCCGTCCCCTCGCAGCTCCCCGCGCTCCGTCCCCTCGCCGCTCCTCCTGCTCCCCTCGCTCCGTGCCCTGAGGTGGGCTGTGCTTGCAGCCCTGTGCCTCTTGTCCTCTGCCTTGGTCTGCGCAGCGTTTCAGTGGCTTCAGCAGGATTCGGCCTAAGCGCTCCCGTGCTGCAGAATCTCCCCTACCGTGGCTGTAAGTGCCAGGGGCAAGTGTTGCATTAGCAAAAGGGGTGCTGGGAAACCCTCCTTTCCTGTACACCCACAGTGTACGTTGCATCCGACGAGACACAAAGGGGCCTCGAGGGTTGCCCACTGCCTGGCTGTGGCGTGGAGCTGTGGCCTGGCAAGGTAGAGCTCCAGCTTGTAGCAGACCCTCAATCCGGGATAAAGCCCACAAGCATTGTTCCACTAGTCCCAAAGTGTGAGAATGTGGGCCCAAATTTGTACCAGTGAGAACAGCCGAGGCTGTGTATGCCTGAGGAAGGGTGGAGGGCATGCACAGGTACCCTGTTGTCTGGACTTATCAAAGGGATGGGTCTCTCAAAAAGGAGAGACGTTTTGCTCTCACAAAAAGTGGTGATTGTGCCCTCCAGCCTGAGTACCTAAGCTCGCTTGCCAGTTCCAGAAGCAAATCCTTTATAATCAGGTTATAGATTTAAGAAAAATACGTATATATTTTCCATTTCTCATTAAAAATCACTTTGACAGAAATTAGGGCCTCCTAGAAGTGGTGAGAGTCAATGCTTTTGCCTTGCTGGGCAACACTTTCCAAAACAAGTAAATGGTTTTCAAAATGATATATAACACTGATTATATAGTCTTTCAAAGTTAATAGTGTATTTGCTAATACCGCTTAAAGTGCAGTCATTGCCTTTTCAACAAATCTGTGTGGGTACTGTTTTCTGCTACCACCTATACTGTAATGCATCTTGAAATTTAACTTCTCTAAAGTTTGGAGTGCAAATATAAAATGCATTTATTTCAGAAGAGAATCTTTCATTTTATTCCTGCACAATAGCCCTGTAAGTATTCCTCAAATTTGTTGGTTCGTATGTGAAATTTTTATAGCCAAAGAATAGCAGTTAATTAGAAATTTATGATACATATAGCTGTACATCTACAGAAGGTTTCTTTTGAAAGCTTGAAAAGGTAGAGGATATCTCTTGTCCATTGTCCATTCAGTCACTAGGAATTCAATCAGATGTGACAGCTTTGTTTTACATTTTGCTGGTTAGATTTGCTGTCATTTGGTAACCTACTCAGAGAATTGTGTGGGTGGTGCTCTGGAATAAACCACAACTTTCCTGCTTGATCTTAGTCTAGTAGTTTGAAATGCAGCTATAATAGACACAGTTGTTTTTCTAATTCACATCTGGATCCTTTAATGCTCTTATTACCTATGCAGTGAATGTTCTCAAGCATACTTTAGTGAGAGGTAGAGGGCTTTTGCTTGGGATGTGGCCACATGTAGAAAATACAAGGCTAGTAAATATTTAAAGGATGTGTTTTACAGAATGAAGAAAAAAGTTGCTATATTCTCTATTCCCACAAGAGGACTGGCAGATGTTCTGAGTTTTCTTTTTAAAATGCTGTATGGCAAGACCATTTGTTCTGATGTTATTCTGAAATTTACTAACTAATCTTGTCCTGAGTTTAATGAAATGTGAGAGAATTATACATAAACAAATGATGTGAGAGAACCGCCACTATTGAGAGCTGCTCTTTCTAGGTGTCTTGCTCAATAACATCTCCCAGATCACAGAAAGATACTGCTTCTTAACTGTTAGCGTATGCACACATACCTAGAACACACACTGGATTTGCTATCCTTGTCTCTAGCTTTCCTTTCCAGTTAAAAGATCAGGATTTCTTTCCCCTCAGAAACACTCGTGCAGCCTTTCAAAGCACAGCTTGAGCAAGCTTGGGAAGACAAGATGCTGCATTTCTCAGCAATGTTCAAGAGCATTGCTGTTGGGTCTTATTCCTTCCCTGAGAAGCAACCCCGCTGCATTCCTTCATACTCAGCTGGCTCTGCTGTTGCCTCTGGCACCAGAGGAGAACTAAAATAATCTTATCCCTGCCTGCTCTGCCAAAACATTGTCTTCTCAGCCCTGATCAGGGTTAGCCCTTCCACTTTCAGGGGAATGCAGTTGTGCAAAGAGGAAAGATGTAAGTCCTGAATGAACTATGAATCAACAGAGTCTGGATGTCACTTGGAACCGTGATCATTTACATGTTTGAAAAGTGATTTGTTATATTACCATTTAAAAAAGGCCCTACTATGACCTTCTCTTTCCTAGAAATTTCTTAAAAAATATTTTCAAATGTTATTTTGCAACAACAAATTGTTTACAAACTATACTTCTGCCCAGTAAAAGTGAAAACTGGTGTTTTTCAGAGCTGATTCAAGGTCACTAAAGCTTTGTTGATAAAACATACGCCTGTGCTACTGCAGAGTAGCTGTCAGTGTAGACAGCTATAGACTTCAGAAGGGTTAATGTTTCTTTCAGGTTTGTTGCAGGTCTCGCACTGTGTAATGTTTTGCCAAATCCCCATCTACTGTAATCATGTACTTAGCCATTATTTTAAACTTGAATTAAAAACAAATTTCGTACATACTATTACTATAGAAAAAGACTTGGAAATATGTCACAGGCAAACCCGAGAAACTTGGATGGCAAACAAAAGCCCCATATTCCAATAATTTGCATTTTACACCATTTAAGTCAATCTGGCAATTTCCTTAGCAATCTGAGTCTCAGACTTTTGGATTATTCTGTTGATTCTATTTGCTACTTCTATGATGTCATATTCCAGACTTCATGATTTGGACCCAACTTGGCATGCAATACACATACAAAAATTCTGAGTTTGTAATGCCTCCTGAATGTGCTGGTCCGCTACTTCAAATTGCTCTGGCTAGGAATATAATTGCAAATATTTTAGAAGCTTAAAAAACACATGTGCTTTTTTTTTTCCTGTACCTGACAATCCCAATATTTAATCTCTACACAACAATAATGCTTTGTATATATAATGTAGTGTCCTCTATAGTATTCTTATAGCCACTTGAAGTAACTGTAGTATAAACCTCACTCTGAAGTGTAAAATTTTGCATCATTTGATGCCAAGCATATTCTTTTTTTTCTCCCCTTCCTCAAAAAAGTTATCTTGGTGTATATTTGTACTGAAACAGACACATCTGTAGAAGGCTGAGGGCAGTTAGTGGTAGGTTTATCACACAGGGTTTTTTGAAATCTGTTTCATGAAGCGTGTGTTTTGATTACAACCACTGCAAGACCCTCTACAATATATGGCAGATTACTGGCGTGTTCAAATTTCTTTTCTTTCAATAGCCTTGAACTCAAGCTGGAAAAAAAAAAATGTTCCTGTTGTTTCTTTATTGCTATTAAAAACTCTATAGCTTTTCTGCATATCATCTCATTATTTTCTGTTTGTGTAGAAATTGTGGAGTCTTCCTTAGAGCGGCTTTAACGTGAAGTAAAGTAGCTGCTAGCTAATTCCACATTTTTGGCATGATGTATGTTATTTACTGAGTCTATCAAATCATCATTTAATTATAGCATTCTTCACTTGCATGCAGAATTATCTGGAAACTATGTAAAAAGTATTCTATAGAAAAATTTTGTATAAGAATTATCATACAGTAAGTATCTATATAATGCACTATGTAAGAAGTATTATGGAAACAATTTAATACAGTTTTTAAAACATAGCTTTCCAGGTAACAAAATCATCTTTTTAAAAAGGAAGCTATTAGATGGTAATGCTCCATACCAACAGGTACTTCTTTTACATTCTCAAATTCATGTGCCGTGTGAACTCATAGCAGGACTAAGTGGATGAGAGGCCTCCTGGTTCTTCTAAATTTTTGTTTGGTTTAAGAACTTGTTTTTGGGAGTTGATGTTAAAGAGTATTGCTTCTTATACACAACTTTTTGAAGTAAATATATCCTCCCTGCATAATTTGGGGTTTTTTTTGAGCAAAATACACTCAGTAGTTGAGGGAATGCAAATAGAGAAGCTTCTATTAATGAAAAAAAAAAAAAGAGACAATATTACTTAGGACCTCAAAATATTATGTTGTCACCTAGGAAGCTTAACAGCTTTTGTGGTTACTTGGTTTACATGTAGCCTCGTAACAAGACCTTCATGTTATCTGAATCTGCGTGATTGCTAATGCAGTAACACGGTAGAATGTTCACTGTGACTGCAAGTTGAAATGCGTTATGTGTGCATGTGTTCTGCAAATGTGAACAGAGATATTTTAGATGTCAGCTGAAGGGATTCCAGAATCCATTACAGGGTAAGAAGGAAATTTGTTGCAGCTTATGTACACACAAAGCCAGAGCTGTGCTGGGATAAGAACCTCTGTGTCAACAGTTACTTCTGAATAGTCGCTTTGAAAACTCTTACCTATGCTCTTTGAAATACTTTCCATTAGCAATCAAATAGCTGGCAGTAATTGTCAGCATGTAAAAACCTGTGTTGGATCACATTGTTTCCATGTGTGATAGTCAGAAAAGTCTGGGCATAATTGCTAAAATGCCATTTGTAACCTTATGAAGAGTTTTCTCGCTTTCTGGTACTAGAAATGCAAGGTCTCATTCTTGTTGGTTGAATGTGCAGGATTCATGATTTCAGTTCACTGCATATTTTCTGAGGATCATGTACCTCATCTTCATCAGTGTCAAGTTTCTGTAGCAACTAGCATTTAAGAGTTGCTGTAAGAGTTGCTGTTAAGAGTTGCTAAGACAATAATGCGTGTTGCTACCACTTTTAGCCATTAAGAGTAATAGAAAAAATGTTTGAAAATAAATATCCCAAGTATTTTCACACGTACCTTCTTCATCTCTTAAAAAACTTGGACTGAGACCTTTGTATAGCATAAGTGTATATTCATCTTAGTCTATATTCATTTAACTAGACATCAAATAATGCAATTATTTAAATTGGTCACAATTTTTTTCCAAAACGTTGAGCAAGGAAGGAGGCAATAAGCACAGTCATTTGTGGGTTTGTCTCTGATCAGTGTGTGTGTAGCATAACCAATATAATTTAATGCGTTAACAGAGATTGAAAAAGGCCAGTGAAACCCTGTTGCTTTAATCATTAGTGCAGTAGTCCAGGAGGAAGAGGTAGATTCCGGTAACAGAAGAGTGTTTTAGAGACCACTGCAGAGCACAGGTGACAGGTACTCTAAAATCTTTGCAGGAGGGTTTCCATGAGTGAACAGGTATGAATAGCTGAACACGTATGGCAGAAGTAAGGAATGTGGTCAGTTAATCCTTATTGATTCCTGTGTTATTATCAATATGACTTTTAAATCAACTACTTATTAGCTGAAAGATTCAATATGACTGTTTTCTTGATGCTGTGAGTATAAGCGGGATAGTGTCATTTTCCATGTGCCTATGTCCTGACAAAATCTAGTGTGGCAAATGAAAATTTTTCTCTTTGTTGAGTGGACTTCCTGGAACAAGTAAGGAGCAGAAGCTTCTCTCTGTGATCACCGTATGCTTGTAGCCACATGGCAGGGATGTAGCTCTACTCCTGTGCATGTCTAGCTCAACTGTATGTGACTCTGCATGCCACCTGGCTGCTGTCCTTCCACAGTGCTTGAAACAGCAAGTCCAAAGTTTTGCTGGACATTTACTAAAAACATATTGAAAGAAGTGTCTCTTTCAGGTTTGGAGGAGAATTTAACTGGTAAATAAGAGTCTCTCAGTAAGATAGCTTAAGGAGCACATTATTTTAACATAAGAATTCTACCTCAATATTTTCTAAATGGTGAGCTAAATGTTGTCTAAATATGGAGAAGATTTCCAGATAAATCCATGGCACCTCATAACCATATAAGATTGGACATTGAGAGTGAGGATGGAAAGTGTGAGCTCTAGTTTTAACTGCTGGGTGCAACCTATTCTTTTCTGGAGATGTAAACAAATGGTACTCAGTATTGATTCTCAGTCCAATCCTGTTGCCCTCGCTTGTGTATAGCCCTACTCATTTCACATACTGCAAGCTTTGTTTGTTCAATTCAGATTTTACAAGCGAGATCTGAATATCCTTGATTCACGTGCTTGGCCAAACTTTATCTGAAGTTGTAAACCTCTTTTTTTTTTTCCCCAGTATATATTTTAATTATTTATATCATATCTTAAATTCAATGAAGTATCTGAAAATGCCTGTGTTCATAGAATACACACGAGACTACTCCACTAGACACATGTATCACCCAAATATAGGTGATGAATCTTCTCCTAGTAAGTTTTAAATTGCTAAATTTGTAAACTCTCTGTTGTAGGAGAAAGTTTAATACAAGTGTCCAGATGAATGAATCAGATTATGCTTCAGTTATTTTTTAATTTTAGGTAGCAATTCAGCTTTTTAATTTTATTTTGGCCTGTGTCATGATATCTCTAGAGGAAACATAGTGAACAGAAAAAAATAAAAGCGTTAGGCCACTTGGTGGTGTAATATGCAAAGGAAAACCAATCTGTCACCTTCAAGTAAAGGATATGTACATAATAGATCATTTTTATTTGCCTATTATCTCATTAAAACCAGTACAAGACATTACCATGAGCAGTTACTTTTTAAAGACCTTTAATTTGAAGCAGGTAGTCGAGTACATTTCATAGCATAAATTCTGGGTTTAGCTCAGCTCCTACTAAAGGGGGTTTGTGTTCAGGCTATTAATGGTTTGGTAGTTGGTTCGGAAATCCTGAACCAGTTCAAAGTGGAAAATCTATAATTTAAAACTGGAGAGGGCCATGTGGAATCTGCAGCCCACCCATGTGTGACTTTAGTAACAAGTTTGGTTTTCATCTGCTCACATTCACAACTCAACTCTGTATTTTGTACGCATGACTGAGAAGCTTGGGAGAAGCTGTGGCATTGCAGACCTTTGGGAGGTAGCTTGAACTGTACAAGCTGTGGCAAGAAAGCTGGGGTACTGGGCAGCAACAGTCCAGTATGCTCTCCTGCACATGCATGCATCTGCCAAAGACATGTGTGAGCTGGCACGGTGCCACTGAAACACATGTACAGTGAGTATCAAAAGGGACACTCGTGTGGAAGATGAGGTTGGTGCAGCCCATTTATTTTTCTCCATGCAATAAAAAGAATGAAAGGTCCGACCTTCTGTCACCTTTTAGTTCAAGATTCTTTCATGCAGGTACAAAATGTTTGAGCTCAGCAGGATGCCACAGGGTCTGCAGAGCAATGTGTGCAGAGACAAAAAATTATACTGTATGCACTGGTTTTCATGTCAAGGGTGAAAAATGAGGATAAAAGAATCAGTATAATGCTGCTCTGCAAATTCTAGCAGAAGTAAACATTTTCTATGCCAAGTGGGACCTGCTAAGGAATGTCAGTTTTAGTCAAACTATTATTCTGAAATGGCAATCAGAATTTTCTTTTCTGGGGGAGAGAGGAAATGAAGGAAAATGAGGAAGTTTCCATTTCTATTTGACAGAAACATGAAAATCACAGTTATGTTTCATTTTCAGACAGAGAAAGGAAAAAATGTTTTGACTGGTATTTGGCTCGAGTTTGGCTTGGCTCTTTAGCTAACAGCCTAGAAATGAAGTAAAATATTAAAACAACTTAAGCTTGGGCTGTTCAGATTAGGCAAGATATGATTTAGCCTTGTCCTTGATGACTGTAGCAAATCTAGGTACTAAAGAAAGTAGCTGGTACTCGTTAATGACACAGGGTACTAGCCTGGGAATTTAGCTTGGGTGAATTTATCTGTATCATATTATGTTCCTCTGTCAGTCCAGGATGTATAGTTGAAGTGCAAACTTCACATGTTGACTGTAAGAGCTGTAAGGAGGAGATTACTCTTTAAATAACTGTGGAATACACTCCTGTGCTTCAGAACACAGATGACATCAGTGATGGTTGATCTGTTCTTACTGTGCTAGTTGGTATGGGTGATGACATCCTGGATCATGTTCTCCCAGAATACCTTCGTCATCCACAGATTTTTACATAAATTAGACCCGAAATATTTTTGACTTTCCCATGAGAAGCCGGGTGGCAGATAATTGATCTCCTTACGTTGTACGTATTATCTCCTGAAACTTTCAAGTGGTACAGATGAGTGAAGATGTAGTGTGGATGGGGAACACAGAGTTTGTAGCATACTTTTATAGCTCATGTGATATCCTCCACAATTTTGTTCTCTGAGTGAAAGCTTGAAGGAAGGCATCATAAACAGAGTGTACTGTGGGATTGCTTAACCCTTTATATTGCTGATTATATGTAGCCAAAATAATGCTATTTGAATATCCAATTATTAGGTACCTGTTGCAGGCTATGAACCTCTTAGATTCTACTTAGAATTTACTACTTTGTAGAAATTTCTAAAAACTTTCAGTTTAAGCTGCTGCCTTTTCTCTAAGTCTGAACTCAGTAGAATACAGTTTTTATAAGAGATTGACTGGGATCATAAAGCTGACAGTTGCAGAAAGGAAATGAAATTAAATGAAAACGACGAGAGATTTGTCTGTCCAGGCTGATTTACTAGAACTCTGCACCAGTTCTAGTTCCACCTTTGTGAACTAGCCTGGTGTGGAATGAAGGGGAGACATGGATGCAGTCTGTGGGGCAGAAGATGGCTCCACTGTACTGATCATAATTCTCTTTATTATGCTGCTCTTCTATTGAGAGGGTTTGCTGGAAAAAAAACGTACTAAATGACGACTATATCATCAATTGTTTTTATCACCTTTAAAGAAAAAAATATCTCATTTGTTCAAGTGGGAGAAGGGGTTCAAGGATTTAAGTATGTAACTATTCAGATGGAGTCTGTTTGGTTAGACCTAAATTCCTTATGTCATTGCTCATTAATGTTGTTGTACCAAGTGTTTATGCATGAGTGTCTGAGAAGAACTGGATGTGATCAATTCAAAATGGCCTTGTCAGACTGCATGAAGAATTCACTCTGAGACATATATGGAAATGCATGCTTTATGATTTATTCTGACAGGGTATTCACATTGCTGCTTTAAGTATTTATCCAAATCTTTTCACAGGAGATGATCAATTAGTGCTTTACTTATTCTTTCTATTAATTTGGAACATGAAAACAACAATATGGCCACTTCTCATAGGATTTTTGTGTATTGTATGAAATGATAGCAATCAGATCAGTGATAGGTCTGGTTCTGTCACCAACAGGTTCTGTGGAGATCTGCCTCTTGTTGCAGTGACTTCCTTTTCCCCCTCTAGCAGAAGGTTAACTGAATTATAGCACTCTTTAGGTCCCAGGGCAAGAATCAAATTCTAATCTTGGAATTGGAGTGGACTTTTTGTGTAGGTTTTTGTAAACCCTTCATTCCCTTCTGCAGTCTTCTTGTCTCCAAAGGAGACTACTAATTCTAAAAATTGCTTAGCAGGTTATGAAAGTTTGCACCGAGTTGCGTTAGGCAGTTTAAATATGTTGTGGCATAGTTATATCCTGGTTACATCCTGATGTTGAACATTTATTTCTTTGAAGAACTTTGTCTTTCATGATGTGGATGGAATGATCCGATATTATTTTAAGTTTTAAGCTCATGATTTGTTTTTCACCCTGTCTTAGGCCAGGTGGCTCCACAGGCTGATTGGGCAAAAATGGGTTTTCTTTTTTATCAGTGTTTTCAGTTTTCTGTCCTTCACATGCCCTTTCATTCACATGCCCTGGTTTTTCCATATAGAAAAACATGAATTTCAGTCATAGTTACCCCCATAGCAAATTTTATTGGGAAACGCAAGCTAGCCAGTATTTTTGCCGTAAAAACATAGTGTTTTGAGTCATATAACTTCCTGCCTTCAGTGTCGGTTGTTTGGGGTTTTTTTGAGCATTTTTTCTTTGTTGATGCAGGATGTAACTTGAAAATGCATATTACAGAGAATAAATTAGCAGAAAATGGAAATATACTAATTATATTTGTTTTAAGGCAATATGATTATCCTAGTGGAAAGAGCCCAAATTGTGACATTCTGAATGCCTGGTGTAGCTACTTTTTTTCTCTTAAACCTTGTCTTTATTGAAATACCTGAGTGTTAGAGCTATTTCTAACTGTAACTCTCTCTCTCAAGCTACTCCTAGGAACTGTTGCAAAGGCTATACATAAGAAGCAGTTCAGGAAGAAGTTTTAACCATACACTAGCTGGCACTTTCAAAGTGCTTACTGGACCAGCAGTATGTCTGGAAAAGTTTGTTTCAGAACTATAAGGGAAAGTTGCAACTTTTTTTTCCTGCTTTTTATAGAACCTGTTTCTCATTTTGCAAGTGGATGTTAGATAAACAGGGTCATGCAACTTCAGAAAAAAAGAATTTAACATTTTTGCTGATTTAATTGGAGGCATAAATATAGGAGTCATATTTATTCAGCTGAAACCTTGTATTTATTGTTACCTACCAGAATTCTTGCTTTATAGTAGAGAGAAACACTTCACAGTTGCCAAGTTTCACTGGAGATGAACTGATAATCTCTGGCTGTAAGTTGTAAATTGCTTTGGGATAAAAGGTACTGCATAAATGTAAATTGCTACCTTATTAAATGCAAGTGTAGCATAACACGGTTTTCAAATTACTAATGAGTATTTTATTTGCAAGTCTGATGGCTTTTTTAAGATAAAATTGCATTTGGTTTATTTAATCAGCCCAGAAGGTTCTTAATCTAGCACATTGTAATACTTATTTTTATCACTATAAACAAACATTATTTGGAAGAACTGCAGGATAAAATAAGATAAAGTTTACAGTGCTTTTGTTAGTCTTAGTGTTTTGATTACCATTTAGGTTGCTTATTTTTCTCTTTAAATTAAAATTAATATTTTATGGTAATACTAAACTACATCTTTTTTTTGGTCTTATTGCTGTTTTTAACACACAGAAGTCAAAATGTCATAGAATCTATTCTGGATGTGCAAAATGATTAAAGACATTAACATCAAAAGCACTGTGAATGAGAAGATCATTTGGGGCATATTTAACTGAAGTACTGATTAATACCATTTTAAGATATTTCTGTATCATTCGTATTACTTCCATTCTTTCCCACCATTAATATGCTTGGCTTTACTAGGGTGAAAGAACAAAAATCAGTGAGATTATAATTTAAATGAGTGTTCTTGTCATTAGGCTGCAAAATCATTAAACTCTTATCAGTCTAATTGTGGTTGTTAAAAAACCCTAGAATCTCAGTTCTACCTGACTGTATCTACCTCTCATTTGAGCAAATATAAGAATACAAATACACATTTACATACCAACAGCTGAAACTTGACAGGTAGTACGCTTAAAATGATTTTGTTCCACAGAATTACTTTATCCAGGGAAGAAATGGAGGAAAATAGGAAGGGTTGAAGTAGAAATTGCTTAGGAAAAAGGTCTACAGCCAAGTATGTCCTTGTGTGGTGTGAACAGGGGAGAAACTCCAAGATAATTTGAAATTATGAAGTTCTTTTACAGTTGTTTGAAAATCAGTAAGCAAAGGTTGATGAAAAAGGATAAGACAAAGTAGCAAGAAATCCATTAAGGCTTAAAATAATGGTACAGTAGGTATTCCCTCAGCATGTAAAAACTGGGGTTTGTTGGACACTGAACTTTTAGCAGCTCCAACATTGTTTCATCTTGTGCTGAACTACACTTCATTCGCAATGTGTACTTGCATACTAAATGATGTATATAAATTATGAGAGTTTTATGCCTGTGCAGTTTAGCAAGTCTAATTTCACTCCCAGAGTATGTTCACATCAGGTAAACACTGTCATTCTGTGTTTTGACTTGATTCATTATTATTCTTACATAATTCATGATGTAAAACATGGGAAAGGAGTAGTGCTAGTGCAGCATAGGCAGTATGGTGAAAACTGAAGCTACATTTTCCAGAGTTGCATTGCTTAGCCAATATCTTTCCCAAAAAGGAACAGAAATCAGTAGCTTTGCACTTGCCACGAGTACACATCAGTGACAAAAGTTGAAGGGATATCGAATATCTATAAATATCTACCAAAGTGAAGTTGTGTTTATGTCCTGTATTGGTACATCTAAGGCAGCAAAGACGGAAATGATGTGGGCACTTTAACCTGTTGTCTTCTCAGAATTTTGTTGGTCTGTGTTGCAGTCACATCTTCCTCTTGCTGTACTGCCATATTAACAGGAGGAGCCACCCTACCTAAAAGTACCTATTTTCCTTATACCAAGAAAACTTATTCTATGAATGTAAGATTCAATGCACTTGGCAGCCAGGATGAGCCTCTGTTTTTCTAATACCACCATCTTGGCTACTGTCTAAGAGAGCTGGGACTGGGTTTTACAAGGTTTAAGTTACTTGAATCCCCATGTCAGCCTTGGTAGGTAGGGATTTCACAGCCCACAGTGACATGCACTAGAGATCAGAAGTTGTTATATTTGTGGCCCAGGAAGAGAGAAGAGTGAAATAGACAGGACCACTGTTTCTTCTCAGGAATGTTACATAGTTCATGAACAGTTCAATGCTGCCTCCTTGGAAGAGTTTAGTTTAGCTCAAAAGGAAAAAAAAAAATAATTATTTTACAGTTATTTGTTAGCACAACTCCTGGAGTGTTTTCACCAAAATTCATTCAAAACTCTTTTTTTTTTCTAGAAATCATATTACTTTAGGATTACTTCATTGCAAACAACAGAAGAATTTGAGCTCTGTCTTGGCTTTCACTATAAATAACTCTTGAGTTCTGTTCCATAGTCTTCATTTGCTACTGACTGTTGCAGACTTCAGCTCCTGAAAGTTCATGAGAAATAAGTTGAACGTGTATTTTGTATCAGCTGTGAAAATACGCCACTGAATGACACCTATGCAATCAGTCAGTCAACAGAGCAGAATCAAGCTTATTGTTGACTTCCACAAGGAAGGCCAAAAGTGAAGCACTGCAGCCAGACTTCTGAATGATTTGTACTGTTCACTAGCACATCCATCTGCATAAATATGCTTCCTTGCAGAATTTAGATGAATAGAAATGCCTCCTCCTTGGCTTTATTAATGTCATTTATTTTTAATAGAGAGGAAAATTGAAATAAGTTCTTTATGTGAAATCTGTTGAGGAAAGGAATCTGGGGAAAAAAAACCCTTAAAAGTTAATTTTTTTTTATCTTGAAATCTTGTGCTTGGTAAGTGTTTAAAAATTTCTGGCAGTCCTGTTAGTAAAAATAATTATTCACAGCCTTCTGGGTGTTGTGGATCTTTTCATTTTATATGTTCAAAAGAAAGGGGGATTCTTCCAAATCCTCAAATGTACAAAAGTACATTAATTTCATTTTCATCACATTTCTTCATTGCATTAGATTTGCATGGATTTTTAACCCAGAGATTTAGCAGTAGTGTGGGAAGGCAAGCTCTTTTTTTGCCTTTTAATTTTTTTCCAGGAGGGCATTTTGGGTCATTTTAGATGAAAGAAACTTCAGTTCATGCTATTATATTGGTTTCCTGGTTACGGTTTGGTTTTGATTCCTCTTCTAGAGCACACACAAAAGGGAAAAATGTTAGCAACTGTACTGGATCTTTGGGTTGTCTTCCTTTTTAATTTTAGCGCAGACTCTCGTTAATATTTTTGAATAACATCAACCTTCTCAGGTCAGTCCCACTGATTATCTTTTGAGCAGAAAGATATTTATTAATGGGCTGCTTATGTAGAAGTTATTCTGTTGGTCAGTGTAACTAGAAGTGATGGCTATTGTTTGTTTGATGAGGGGAATATGGTTTCCTGGTAATAGAGAAGACTTGCCCAGGTTAACTAAATGCAAGATAACACTGCCACTGACAGCAGATACTCCAAGAATTGCATTATGCAGAGACTATAAGGACGGCCACCAAACAAGCATTTTTCTGATAGGGTCATTGTTCAGGGCTCAGTGTAATGTAAAGGCACAGGGGGAAAGGTTGGGCAGTGTTTGCATGGAAAAGGAATTTCGTAGTCCTTTGTTTTAAAAAGTGCATGTGTTCTCTTGCTTTGTCTCAGAGATGTATTGGCATGCCTTTCTTCCTATGTCCTCGACTTTCCTGCTGCCTACTTTTGAAGCAGCCAGAGGGAAAAAAAAAAGTTACCTTTATGCAGTTGCATGTGACTGCCAAAAATCTTCAGGCTGCTTTTAGTACTCAAACAGGAAGGAAAACCTCAGTCCACCTGGCCCAACTTCTAGAGCTTTAGGGCTGCAGAAACTGTGTTGGGAGTGGTGACTGCCTTGTTCAACTGTTACCATGAAAAAATGGCTGCTAAGATGCCTGTCATAACAGCGTGTGGCTACTGTACCTGTTAGCCTGAAGGCAGTTTAGAAGACTGCCAGTAGGTCAAACCCCATTCCTAGGGAGCTGCCTGATCTCCAGTTTAACATTTTAGCCATTAAGGCATTGAAGAACTTGAGCGCCAATTTCATGCATCCGAAGATCATGGGAAGACCTTGGGAAGACAACTAGAAGGCATTTGTGTACAGCTTATACCACTTGTAATGTCAGTGTTGTGCTACCTGCTTTTTGACTCATTTTATTTGAGCATATTATTCAGATTTTAGGTCAACATTGATTCTCCAGCAATACTACATAGGTTTTAGATTTGGATATAAATGCAAGGATATCTGACATGATTTCAGATTTGATAATAGGATCAGATTTGATAATAGGAACTACTGCTTCTCTGTGGAACTGAACTGCATGTTTCGTTGGTTTAATTTCACAAGCAGGTACACATTTGCTTAACAGTAGGGAGAATCTACTTGGTGGCTAATATCTCCATATTGATCTCACAGAGAAAACCTTGACACCATCATATATGGTAAATAGTTTCTTATACTTCGTGATTAGATGACAGATATTAACAACTTGTTCAATTTCATGTTCATGTGACAACTGTTACTACTTTTTTATGGATTCTGATAGCCTTAGACCTATTTTTTTTTTTTCAATTAACATGAGAATATAACACATTAAAAGGTTATCTGTCTGATGGGTACTCTGGGGGCTGCTTTGTTGCAGTAGAGGTCAAGGCTTCATTATGCTAGGTGTGATAGCTGCCTACAGAAAGATGGCCCTTACCCAAAATATCTTGCTAAGTGTAAAGCAGAATGGAGCTACATCTTATATTTTGGTGATGTTGTGACTCAGATTATTTTCTTATACCTTTACCTAATCATATTTTCAGTGACTAAAAATGTGATATACATCAGTTCCCATTAGAAAGCTAAAGCTTTTGAAACTTAGGAAAAATGTCCATCTCAGAGTTTCATTTGTTCATATATTTGTACTTGTGTGATTTGTCCTGTGCCTGGATTAAAAATAAAACACAAAGAGTCGCTAGAACCCCCAGTGCTGCACAGGGTTGCTGTTGTGTTGATGTGCAGGACAGGTGCTTTCAGGGATCACCGCTTCACTGTGACTGTCGTGCTCAATGGATCTACTGCTTGTGAGAGGCATTGAATGGGTTCATTTTGTATTTATAAATATTAATGAGTTGAGAGCGAGAGGTCAGAATATTGTTGAAGTAAATAGTATCTGGGAATATGGAAAAAAAAGAGATTGCTAGGACTGAGCTGTTATTCTGATGCTGTTCCTGTGTTTATCATCCAGTGACAAGGTGTCTGCATTCTTAGATGATTCGGGGGGGGGGGCATGGGGGGGTGGATTTGTGTCAGT
>JANHFX010003632.1:10073-28189 GCA_027560015.1 Chloroceryle amazona | reverse complement strand
GGTCCCGGGCTCCTGTTCTGCCCTTGTGCGGGGGGTTAGCGGCAGCAGGGACGGGGCGGAGGAGCGCTGAGGAGCCGTGTGGGCCCTGGTGCTGTAAGGGCTGGTTTGTCCGTAGGACGTGCCCCCGTGACAGCTTTGACACGTCACTTTATTCGTAAGCGAGCCCGCAGGGAGCTCGGTGCCGTCCTGCTCTGGCAGGGGGGTTGGACTCGAGGATCTTCGGAGGTCCCTTCCAACCCGTAATATTCTGTGGTTCTGCCATGGGTCAGGCGCAGAATCGTAGGGTGGTTTGCTTTGGAAAGGACCTGAAGAGATCGTCTGGTTCCAACCCCCCTGCCACGGGCAAGGGACAACTCCCACCAGACCAAGTTGCTCAAATGCCGTCTAACCCGGCCTTGAACACTTCCAGAGTGTACCAGAGTACTGCCTGGATATCCCTAATGTTCCAGAGTGAAGGGGGATACTCGGAGTATCTGTTACCAAAGGTACAGAACAGGCCTGTGCTCCATTCCTTTCCACCTAACATCTGTGTTAATGAACAACATAGCTGTAGAAGCCTCAGCATTAACTCCTTTTTCAAGCTCCTTGTTACATTAATGTGAAAATTCTTTTCTGTCTTAATCAGCCAAAAAGACTGAACAAGAGCTAAAAGATGAAGAAATGGAATTGTTCACCAAATATTACATGGAATGGAAAGGAGGAAGAAAAAGTGGCAGTGCATCATATACGAACATACCACGATTTTACTACAGGGTAAGTGAGGTATCCGGGTGAACTTCAACAAGAGGCTGTTCCATCTTCTAAAGACAGTTGTGGCTCTTCAAAGGGACGCTTCAGAAGCTGAAGTAGATGGAAATCTGAAGGATGCAGATTGCTAAGCATAATTTGTTTGGTTCGTACAATTGTGGGTTTTGGCAGTTTCAAATAATGACCAAGCATCTCATCAAAGGCCACAAAATAGTCTGCTGGTCAGGCAGTAGGCTGTTTATGTCTTTCTCCTTCAGAGAAACTTCCTCTTTTAACCAAATTTTGACATACCAGTGTTATAAATTCATATCTTCCCATTTCTGTTCAGATATGATAGATGCTGCTTCTTGAAAATGGTGTCTCGTTGGCCTTTCAGGCTAAGGATAGGTCTGTTGTTTGCACCGTACAGCAGAAATGCTTGGTCCAGCAGTTTATGCCTGAGATAATCAGCCTGGAATGGGGGAATAAGGCAGCATAAGCTCAACATCTTGATATTGCTGGCATTTGTCAACTTGACCACTCAGCTGCAGTCTAACTTGGCATGGTCCCATATGCCTTAGGATCATGAGTTTCTGCCAATTAATTTCTTGAGTGCCAGTGTTTCAGTTGATGAATACATACCAAGTTCTGGTAGTGCTGTACAGTTCTGCATGTAACTGTTGGCAGAACTTTCATACTAAGTGTTCATCTGGGGTTTTTTTGGCCAAAACAAGTAGTAGACATTCTTACTTTTGAGAGTCAAACTAACCAGAAATAGAAAATGCTGCTCCCTCCTGAGTAAAACCAGTGGTAAATGTCTTTTAGGTGTGAGCCCTCCTGTCCTGCAGCTGTGGGAAAGTGCCTACTGGGGGGGTTATCAGGTATGAGGGAGGTCTCTGTCTCTCATATTAAAGATGTCCTTCTTTGAATAAATATTTCAATATTGAACTAGTATTGAAGTGCTATCCCTGTAGAAGAAGCAGGTCCTATACAGCATTCTGGTAGGTAGATCATTATCTTCTGTCAAGTAAACAGCTTCCTCACAGCGTGTGAGTTCAGGGCTACCTAAGAGTACTTGCTAGATGTGTAGTTTTTGAATGGTACCACTGTACAGAGAACTAAAACACCACAATGTTTCTAGCTGCCAGCTGAAGATGAAATCTTACTTCAGAAATTGAGAGAAGAATCTAGAGCAGTCTTTCTGCAAAGAAAAAGCAGAGAGCTGTTGGATAATGAAGAGCTGCAGGTAAGAAAATATTTTCTACATGCTTCGTAATGGCTTCTGACAAAAATTCCTCTTTCTCAGAATTTGATTCTCTTGTCTGTCCACAGCATCTCGTTCACCTGCCTGAACTGATGCTGTGTACTGATTAACTGAGATAACCTTGCACCAAAACCATATTTTTGCTGCATTTCTTAGATGCTCTGTCTTAAGCACATTGACATCTCTAGAGAGATACCTTCTTAACCAAATATAAATGCCTTTTAAGAACCTGTGGTTTCTACTGGACAAACATCAGACATCACCAATGATTGGGGAGGAAGCGATGATCAACTATGAGAACTTCCTGAAAGTTGGTGAAAAAGCTGGACCTAAATGCAAGTAAGGCTTTATTCTCTTGTGTGTGCTTACTTTGGCTAAACCTAAGGGATTGAGATTGATTGAGATACCTGCAAGAGGGGGACTGCATCCGTAGAAATCCATATCACCGTGAGCACTGTTATGGGTTTTGTGGCCAGTAAATAGCACATTTGGTATTTGAGGAGGAAATCATGTCTTCAGTGATCATGCCTAACCTTCCCTAGTATCTTCTGATGGAAAATTTCCTTCTGGATGTCCCCTGTACAGCATACCATGACTATTTCTTCTTTATGCTCCTGTCGGAGACTGCTGTTGTGTGCATAGCTTGGAAATCAAATTTTAGGCAGAAACAGACAGCACTGGCAGCTCCTTTTACATGTATGTTGTTGTACAAGATTGGAAGCTACCAAATATATTGTAGAAATTAAATTGAATAAAAGCTCTTGAACCTCCCATATCACTGAAGAGTCTCATGAGCAGCAAAGGCAGCTGCTTTTTATTGAGTTCACCACTGTTACCTGGTAGGATCTCACCTGATGAGCGTGGTGTACCAAGTTAATGTCTTTGAATACATCAAACACCTTCTCTATTGTTAAAGTCTTTTGAAATGTGTGTAAGCCTTGGATCCTGTAACTGGATCTGTGGGTGCAGTGTAATCGGATGCATAGAAGTAACTCTGTGTTTATGTCTTACAGGCAGTTCTTCACAGCTAAGATCTTTGCTAAATTACTTCATAATGATCCTTACGGGAGGATATCTATCATGCAGTTTTTCAATTATGTCATGCGAAAAGGTTAGGTGATGCTTCTTCTGGGTTAACAAGAAGTTATTTGATTTTCAAAGCTATTTGAAGCTTTATTAATTACCTGTTGTGCTCTTTAACAAAAGTGAGGTGTAGCCCTTGATTGCTAATACTGTTTTCCCAGAGGCTTGGGATTTTTTTCTGGTTACTAAGAGTTGGGAGTTCACTCTGCCTCTGAAATCCACTTCTCTCAGGCATATAGCCTTGCTTTTTTTGTTACATGTATTGTCATTCTGATTTCCTTTATTCAGACAATACTGTGAAGAGCAAACCAGTAAAGGATCCTAACTCCACCTCTGTTACTGTGCTTTAACAGTGGTATCATCCTGTAAATACCCTGATTAATGTGCCTTCTCATTGCAAAGATAGATGTTTGCACTATTCTGATTCTCCTGTTGTGATTCAGAAGTGAGGTCAGGACCTTTGGCTGTAGCTGCAATGCTGCACAAGGGGCTGTAACAATCCATATGCCACGCTGGACAGCTGTTGGTGCTGCTACCTGTATCTAGGTCAGCAAGAGACAATGAATGATTGCATGTACCAGATCAAATGTGGTACCTGCTCAGCTCTTTCTCACATCTAGTTGTTTCAAGGCAGTCTTGGCCTCGCTGTACCATATATTGCCAATGACTCTTACCAACTTACAGCCTGAAATGGTGTTTCTAAGCAGGGCTGGTACGTAGCGTGACTTTGCTTAAATCTCAGTAAAATGGGAAAACAGAGAGGGGCACTTAACATCCAACTGTGCCTTGTGGCCTTTAGAATAACCTCACATTTTGGTGAGGCCTCAAAAACCCTCTTGGTGTCTTGCATTGTAATTCTGTTTCCTGTTTTACAGTATGGCTTCATCAGACAAGAATTGGTCTCAGCTTGTATGACGTGGCAGGACAGGGCTACCTCAGAGAATCAGTAAGTAAATCTGTGATTAACTTCATGTCTGTCTTTACTCAAATGACAGAGCATCAGAAAGGCTCCAATTTTCTTCTGGCCTTATCTCATGAAAGCGTCTTATTCCCTAGATGTGGTGTGGACACGTTTGTTTGGATAAATAGCATTTGTTTGGGTAGTAGTGGTGAGAGGGGTGCTAGCCTTTCCAGCATATGGGTAATTCTCTGAAAGAGAGATCATAGATAGCAAGGTTTCATGTCATTAGCTCTTTACTGGATTTAGTAGGGTATAGAAGAAATCCCAAAAAAGGATGCCTAGGCTGAGCCTCTGAATTATTCTCCTGTTCCAACAGGAGTTAATATCACCAAATAATTAAGAAGGTTCTAGTTACCACTCTGCCTTAAAAAGGTGCATTAAAGGATATTCCTCAGCAGAGCAATCCAATCAGCAGTTACATATTGGCATTTGAGGAAGGTACAGTTGAATGCATTTCTATTTACATGTAAATATCATCCATGTTGTTAACATTCTGCTTTATTTATAGGCTCTTTCAGTCATGACATCACATGTGCATGTGTGTATATAACCAGAATTTTTTTCATGGAGACAGAAGCTTTTTTTCTTGCTTTCATGCTCTTTTCTGCATCGTTACAGGATTGTATTTTTAATAAAATACACTTGAAAGCCAAAGTGGGATAGAGCAAACGTGCTACAATAGTGTTTAAAGCTTGTTTTCTTTTTTTTTCTTAATTCTGCAGGATTTAGAAAACTATATTTTGGAACTCATCCCTACTTTGCCACAACTGGATGGTTTAGAAAAATCTTTTTACTCCTTCTATGTCTGCACAGCAGTTAGAAAGTTCTTCTTCTTTCTGGATCCTCTCAGAACAGGTAGGTCCATGTCTGCAAAAATCTTAAGTGTGTGGGAGTATTTTCACTTTTAAAATGTTTCCACTGAAGCTACTTGAGCTTTCAAAGGAATATGTAGTTGTATTTGTAGGCTCTCACTCAGCAATCTTGTATTTAATCTCCACTGAAGACCGTGAGTCTTTACATGGGTCAAATAATCTACAACTAGTGAATTTCTAGGAGATAACCACAACAGGCAGGTATCTCACAGAAGCTGACAGATGAGATTTTGTTTGATAATAATGCCTCATTAGCAGTAGCTAATTTTATAAGTGTTTAGGATGAATAAAAACCACAGCAACTAACAACAGAACTGCTTGGCAGAACATTCACAGAGCTGTGGAAATGCTCAAGAGTGCTTAGTGTGGTGTGCTTCTCCTGTGTGCACAAACTCACTAGAAAAGGTTTGCAGCTATTGCTGCAAATCCTTGTTACAGATGTACTCCCTCAGACAAGTTTGCTTTTTCATATGCCCTTGATTTAAGTCACAAACAGCACGTGTTTTCAAGATCTAACGGTGCCACTCGAAGACATCAGGGTTGTGTGGGCAGTAGCCCCTGACAGGTGGCTGCAGACAGGTAGGGAGGCTGTGTGTGACCTTACAAAGCCATTGTTCTCACAGCTCTTTCTGCAGTGTCTGTGCACCAGTCAAAGCTACACCAGCAGAAGTGTTCTGCCACCTTAACCTTTGTGTCACATCTGTAGTTTCTGCAGTTGAAGTATCACATCAGTTAAGAGACACCATTATTCCAACAGAAGTTTTAAGCAGGCTTTCCTTGCATTTTTTATTTTACATTTTGAACACTTGTATTTTTATTACCTAGTTTTCTGGCTTTTAAGGCTTCAGGATAACTCCTCTTCTGACAGTATCAGACTAGTTACATTCAGTTGTCTTAAAATCTATTTTCATTTTATCTCTTGAATACCAACCTTACCCTTGATGTTAGAATTTGGTTTTGTTCTGGTTTGTATTTTTTTTAAAGCCTTTTTTTTTTTTTTTCTTCCTGTTCAGAATACTTGTTTCTTAAGTAGAACCACCTAAATGAGAACAGTTGAATGGATATGCTGGGCAGTCGTTAAAATATGTTTTACTTTTCTTGCTGCAGGGAAGATAAAGATACAGGATATTTTAGCTTGCAGCTTTCTGGATGACTTACTGGAGGTAAGTATCTCTTATCACGTACTGTAATATTTTAATTTACTCTTTCTGAATTCTAACTTTATGTTTCACTTAGTTAAGGGATGAAGAACTTTCTAAAGAAAGTCAGGAAACAAATTGGTTTTCTGCTCCTTCTGCATTAAGAGTTTATGGTAGGTTCCTTTACATGCAAATGCTGGCTTTCCCTCCTTCTTCTCTCCCCTCCTTCCCCTCTGTCTTCTATGACTCAGTCACATTCTTAATGTTATTTTTCCTCTGTTTTTGTCTCTTTAAATCCTCTTGATAAATTGACCTTGCAACTCTTGTAGCCATCTTTTCAGTGTATCTTCCTGACTTTCTCTACAGTTTCAATTTTCCACTGTTGCTCTTTACCACTGTTTTGTCTTCTGTTATTTTGTGCTCGATGCACAAGGTACAAGATTCCTTTTAAAATAATATACCCTTAGCCTTCTGCTTCTTTCTCTGTATACACAACCTTTACCTTTGAGCCATTACCTTAGAGCAGAACACCTTGTTATGGGAATCCTGCTTCCCCTGTGTTCTGTGCTCAGTTATGATGCTCTGTGAATATTACTGTGAATCTAACACATTCCCACTTAACTGCATTAACCTCATGGTGAAAATTAAATAAATGTTTTAAAAGTGCTAGATTTTCTTTCTCTGTTGAAACAGTTCTTTGCTGCAATATGTATTTGATGTTTTGCCCACTGTATCTCCTCCCTAGGCCAATACTTAAACCTTGATAAAGATCACAATGGCATGCTCAGCAAAGAAGAGCTGTCCCGCTATGGAACAGGGACTCTCACCAATATATTTTTGGACCGTGTCTTTCAGGAATGCCTAACTTATGATGGTGAAATGGTAATTACACGTTTGCACTTTATTCACAATATAAAAGCTTTGGCCTAGTGAGACAGGAAAGGCCTTACAATCAATATCTTTAAAATACAGAGTAGCTTGAAGTAGTTACTTTTGTTTATCAGTGTGCATGCAAATGACCATGCAGCAGATTAAAAAGTTCATTTTCTCAATTGCAAGGTGATGGCAGTGGGGCTTAAAGACAAGTTGCTTATTTTGAAAAGCAGAGGTGATAAAAAATCCAGGCAGCATTAGGATAAAACTTGTAGATTGAATAACATAGCACCTGTTGAAAAAAGTGTATAGCTGCAGCAATGCTGTTTAGTTATGTATAATTCTTTAAAGAGAACCCGAGTCAAGTGGCATGCCTGAGACTAGTGCATGTTAGCTAACCTGTCCACTTCTTTGTGAAGACAGCAGTGGTTTTTCTTGTTAGCTTTCCATAGCTGTGAAAAATGGGGAGTCTGACTAAATTAGAGTTTAAATAAGAACTTACTTTTATTTTAAACGCTTTACTTACTGTATTCCTACTCCTGTTGTCTGCATCAGATGACTGAATTCTAGAAGTGATTAATTGCAAACTCACTATACAGCCCTTCTGCCACCTTAGCAGTTTTTTGTAGAGCCCCAGGATCACTGAGGCCATGAGGGATCCTCTTAGTTGTCCTCTGATGGACTTGCTATAGTAGGTCTGTCACAGTCTAGTATGGAGTAGATCAAGACTCCCAGGTCCATCTGTGCAAAGCTGCTTTCTGACTGGTCAGCCCCCAGCATGCACTGGTGGGACATGAGGTTATTCCTTCCCAGAGGCAGGATTTTGCATTCCTTCTGCTGAACTTGATGAGGCTCCTGTGAGACTGGCAAGCTCCCTCCGAATGGCAGCACGACTCTGGTGTTTAAGGTAGATGGGGTTAGTGAAGGATTTCTGACCTTGTCACAGCTACCTTGAGCAGGAAACAAAGACTCAGTACTAGTGAAAAAGAAGAGTGTGATACATTATTGTGGATGTCCACTAATGCTCCTGCCATGTGATATGCCAAACTGCCTGCTCTGGGCTAAGATTTATGTACATTAATTGGTCATATAGTTCATTGTCTGGTAATGGTAGGTTTACTGCCACTGGCTGGGATGTTTTATATGGCTTTTCTTCCCTAGTTAAGCATGTTCAGCAATCTAAAGATGTATTAAACATTGTTTTAAAGTATATATAGCATGCTTAACTTGGATTTATGCTTGGAGTCCTATTCTACCTCTAAAATGGCAGGATTTCCTATCAGCAGTCATTGAAAATTAACTTTTCTGTTCCTGTTGGTGGTAGCAGCCATTTTCTATTTCATGTTGTCTTTTTCAGAAAATAGACTGGTCCCCTGCAATGAAATAGCCATCAATTATAAAGTTCTAGCTTGCAAAAAAATCAATTTAGAAAGAAAACTGTAATAAACATGATTGTATCTACTTTTAGGACTATAAAACCTACCTGGACTTTGTGCTTGCATTAGAAAACAGAAAGGAGCCTGCAGCTCTGCAGTATATTTTCAAACTGCTTGATATAGAGAACAAAGGATACCTGAATGTCTTTTCCCTTAATTATTTCTTTAGGGTAAGTCTCTTTATACAGGTAGGCCATTTTCTGTGTTTATAGTGTTATAGCCTGTGTGCTTCTGCATGCAGATCTGCAGGGAATCACTTTAAATCACCAGTACCCACTGGGAGGCTGGTAACTACTTCTAAGAAGATTTAAAGTATTAAAAAAAAAAAAATTCCAAAACTTGGAAAGAAATCAAAAAGTATTTTCAGCATTTTATCTGCAGTTGAAATTAACTGTTTTGATTTCATTTGGGAGAAATATTTTCCACTGATTTTTTTTTTTATCTTGAAATTGTCCAAAATTGCCTAATGATTACCAATATAAAATCTCTTACAATGGTTCTAATTGGTTTTTACCCCTGATTTTAATTTCCCCCGTAATCCTAAAATTCAGTAAAAGAAATTAAAATAATGAAATGCAATGACAGGCCTGTACAGCCATGGGATTTTTCACTTCATATATTGACTGCAAAAACCTTCTTGCAGTTTACATATTCTGTATTTTTATCTCTTGCTTCCAGAAAAGATTTAAAATAAGCTTCATTTTTTTTTAGTTGCTATTAAAATTAACCTAACACTTGTAAAGTCTTCCTCCAAATTGTGGCTTGTGTGTGTGGTTTGGGGTTTTTTTTTTCCTTCTGGCTTCTGGTGGTTTTGGTTTTGCTTTTTTTGGGAGAGACAGATGTCTTGTTGTTTTATCTTGTTTTTCAATAAATACCTGAGTTATCAGGAAGGGGAATGTCATGCAGTAAGAGTATTTTTGCCGTGGATGTTTTAGGCTCAGTTCTGAGTGATGCTTTTTTCATGTACAAGACCCCTTCAGTGATACCTGTTCAGACACAGGGACAAGCATTTTAATTTTCTTTATGTGAATCTTTGTATTAAAACTGTAAAAACAACATCATTGTGCTTAGCCCTATCCTCCAAGTATGATGAACAAGGTATGTACTTAATTCAGCTCATGAAATAAAGCATTCAGGCCTGCTCAAGGCATAATTTTATATCCATGTCATTGCTATGTTGTAGTAAGTCTCCAACTGAATATGAACTTTGGCAGTGACTACAACCATATGGTTTTGTAAAAATAAGACTTCTTATCTGGAAGATCTTTCCTGAAAAGGCTTCTTTAAAAAAACCCAAAACAAATATTTAAAAAAACCCACAAGGTGTTTTATTTCTTTTTAGAATTTAAGGTGTAATGGACCTTTAGTGCTCACCTGTTCCCACCATTTGCTCAGAGCAGGTTTAGGCTGAGTTGCTCAGGGTCTTGTCCAGGAAAGTTCTTGGTATCTCCAAGCAGGGAGACTCTTTGGGCAACTCTAACCACTTACCTAGGTAGCTGAAAGGAATGATTACATTTCTCCTCTGCCCCAGCTTTCTTCTCTCCTGGGGATTAATCCTCATTACAAGCCTCTCTTCCTAGCTGTGCTGTGCTTCAGCTTCACACACATCCCAGCAGCCCATTAGTAGGTTCCCACTGGTTTGTCAGTGCCTCATAAGTACCTGTGCACCTCACACTACCTGTGCACCAAGACCTGCAGCACCTTTCCTGACAAGCTGTTTCTGGACAGCTGGCCCTTAGAGCGTTCTGCTGTATGTGGGGGGTTCTGCTGCAGCTGCAAGCAGGATTTGTGCATGTGCCTTTTGAACTTCATTGGAAACTTTTAGTAGTTGTAGCTCTGTTGCATGCTCGATGGGCAACTGTCAGGCCAGGACTTGGCAGTACTAAGGATCCTGAAGAAACTAAGCAATGACTCATCTTCTCTCCCTGCTTTTTCAACTCCCCATTCCCACCACTTTATCCACTTCTGTTCACACGGCAGTAGGATTCACAGAGGTGAGGGGTTCTGTCAGCTGTCTCCGACTCCAATTTCAATAAAGTTTGTTAATTTACAGTTTTACAGTTCACAAAACCTTGAATTTCAGTGTTGCCATAGTACATAAGTAAGTCTAATATGAAAGCAATTTAACAAGGTAATTCTGCATAAGGTACTGTAGATATTTTTCTGTATGTCTCCAGTAACCACTCTATGGCTTAGCTGCTGAAAAGATTCCTTGACTGCAGCAGGTGCTTGATCATACTCCAAAATACATCCCTTCTTTAAACTTCTGGAAGGTGAATGTTGTAAGTTTTCTTTGAGATCAGAACAGTTGCTTTTGACTCAGTGAATAATTGCTTTTCTGTTTAGCATAAGTGGGGGTAGGTGTGCAGAGGCTGTGCAGCTTGTGCTAGAGAAACAACTCTGTTCATAGTTACCTGCAGGCAGAGGTTTGGTGATAAAGCTGTTTAAATAGTACCACATTAAAAGGACTAATAGTAGGGAATACTGTTTTGCTCAGAACAAGAAATGCCCACTCACGGCATGAACCAGGAGAAACCTATGCATGGACAAATGTTCAGATAGACAAACACATTGTCCTCCTCACATTACTATTTGATCAACCAGCATACAGGTTCCATTTTCAAAGTAATTGAAAGTGCGAGTAGCCACACTGCTTTGTCTGTCTGATGATTGGTCTTTTCCCCTCTCTCTTTCCCTATGTGTATTGCACATTTTGTCAGCAAACTGAACCTTCTGGTTTATTACTATCTTAAGCTCTTGAGTTTTGAATGATAACATCAAGAGTCTGCATATTCCATTTGCAGAGTGGTCATAATGAAAGAAGGATTCTTTTGCTGACTAAGAACTGTGAACCTAGAGGTGTGTATCATCCATTATGCCTTAGCTCATCCCTGCCTCACTTGTGGAAGAGAATTGATCACAAGCTGTACCAGGAACACTTTGTTACAGCGCAATACAGCTTAAGGTGCAGAAGCATTAAAATAGTTGCATACAGTATCAGTATAATAATGCACTACCCGTTCCTAACTTCTGTTTTTTTCTAGGCTATTCAGGAACAAATGAAAATCCATGGACAAGAACCAGTTTCTTTTCAGGATGTCAAGGTAGTCTTACTTAATAGAGTACTATGTGAAATACTTGAATAAACATTTCCTAACTTAATGTCATTGTTTCTAGGTACATTTGCTTGCAGAGTAGTGATCTGACTTGTCCTATCCATAGGTTAGAAAATGTCTTTCTCTTCAGCAATTGCTGTAAGAAACCTGCAACACAACTGTGGTGGTAGTTTCCTTACTTATAGAAAAAGTGCCTGTTAAATACATGTTGCTGTGCCTTACACTTGAAAATACTCAGTATGGCTATTTTATAGCCCAGGATCAGTCCTTGGAGTGGTGACTAAAAAGAACTGTCTATAAAACCCTTGGCTAAATGCAATGTAAATGTAGGCAGTAATAGTTTTAGTACTTAAAGCCAAAAACAGTTAAAGAGCTTCTATAAAACTTAGCTCATCCAAGCAACCCGAGTTACATATTGTCACTTTGGGGGCAAAAACTCCTCAGAAAAACAAATTCTTGAGATGTGGGAGCTCAGCACACTGCTCCTGGCTGTAGACAACTTTTGTGCTTTGGATCTTAAATGGTTTGGCATTGTTTTTTGTAAATCAGTGTGGGTGGCCCTAGCTACCCAAAGATCATTCTGTCTATGTTATAGAGTGGCCATTATCCTGCTCATTAATCTGGGGGTTTTTTTTTCCCCAATTTTGATTCTTCTTTCATAGGATGAAATCTTTGATATGGTGAAGCCTAAGGATCCTTACAAAATCTCCCTTCAAGACTTAATCAATAGCAGTCAAGGAGACACTGTTACCAGCATTCTAATTGACCTGAATGGGTTCTGGACGTACGAGAACAGAGAGGTCCTTGTGGCAAGTGATAATGACAGCACTGCTGATGTTGATGATCCATGACTTTGCACAGGAGCAGACTGTATCCATAGAGATAGCTCGATCTGATGCACCAACTGGTGGAAGCTGGAAAAATTCATTATCTGGATCAATGCCTCTTACTTCCCTGCCCACACCCCCCCCAGTAGAAAATGTGGTACATAGAGGAATTGCAGAACACATTTCTGAAACCAAAAAGCAAGTGTTGTTTAAGGGGTTAAGTGATTTTTTTTTTTTCCTTTTTAAATAAATATTTTTTTGACTTTTCTTTTTCCTGTCTACCAAGCCCTGTTGTTATTTGAATACCCAATTTTAAATGTGAATTACACGAAAGTAAGTACTTCTTGGTATCTTTAGCCCTGGCCTGCATCCACTTGGCAACCCCAGGCTTCCTACTGCATTCCTCTCATGATAGCAGTGTTGTAGCTTTCTGTTGTAAAATTCTTCAGTAGGAGGTGAAGAATTTAGGCCTTTATCTTCTATGTATGTCCAGCTCTAAGTGTCTAACAGAAAGAGTATCTATTGAACTGACTGAATAGTTACCTGCTTAAGAGGTTCATTAAGAGAAACAAAACTGCACTAGCTTTAGGTTTGGGTAAAATCAACACAGGTAAAACCCACACCCTTTTAAAGGAAAATCCACAGCCAACTTCCAGTTCAAAAATTATATTAAATATAAAATAACCATTAATGCATTTACAGAAAAATTAAACCATTATGAAAGTAACCACTTTCATACAGTTTGCAAAGAACTGAAGGAAGAATTAAGTTAAGGCACAGTGAGTAATACAGTATTTTATACAAAGAAGTCTAAACCCAAGGCAGTGAGAGCATTTCTTATGCAACAGAAAATAGGGAGAGGGGAGAAAAACCCAATGCAACTGACATTTTCTTGGCAGAAAAGCAAACATCCTTCAGCTGTAAAGGTTTTACTCTTGAGCTGTGTGAGGCTTTCTCTTTTCGACAGGGTTAAGAACTCCCAAGGAGCTGGTTTTCTGGGGATGTCCCAGGGGTTGAACCTAGTGCTCCCTGGCAGATGGTCAGGGCGAAGGATTTTGCAGAGCTGTCAGCACCCTCTGTCTTACAGTTCAAAAAGAGTATCAAAGCAGGTGAAATAGAGCTGAGGATTGAATCCTCCTCAGAAGATTTTAGTGCTGGAAGGCTAAGGGCAGAGGAGAAGGAATTTGTGCTTTCCAGGACACTGGACAACCCTCTGCCTGAGCTGAAATACGTGACTGAACTCAAAACAAATAGACAAGTAACCTGGCCACGGAGGTTACATCAGGCTTCTTAGTTAGGTGATAGTGGGACCAAGGCCAGGGACAGATGATGATGCCCAACACAAAATTTCACTGAAGACTATTTGTAGTTATTCTCTTTTAGAAATCTCCAGGACAGCAGTGGTGTTTCACAGGGTAGCCAGTGTAGATTCTCTACCCCTTTATCTACACCCATTCTCTCTAGGAAGTGACTGGGACACTGACATCTGATTGTCAGAAAGGAAACCACCTTTTACATGCCACATGTAAATGGCAGTCATTGCAGTGAAATAGCCTTAACTGGCATTTGGGGCTACTTAAAAGCTCTGGAAATAAAAATTACTGCTGCTGCAGTACTGCAATGAAGTGTGCTGTTTATTTAAGAAAGAATCCTAAGTTTGGGGTTGTGTATTCTGTGCTAGAGGGAGAAAAAACATCTGCAATGGCACATCCCTTCCTGGTAGTTTAACGTTAAGCAAATACTCAGGTAATCTATGTCCAAAAAATGTTTTTCTTAGTTCTAGATTGGTGCCATACACAGTGTCCAGTGCATTTTGTATAATTTAGCAAGACTTTAGTTTATTACCCAGGACGATTCAGGGCATGTGAAATACTCAAGGAGGTTGGTCTCTTAATTCTTGGACTGGGGAGTGAGAACATCTCCCAGTGAGGGTAGCTCTGTACTTTGTTATGGCACGGAGTGGAGCAGCTGAGCACTATCAGCCTCCAAGAGTGGTGGTGGTACCTGTTAATAAGTTCTTAAGGGTGGTTACAGCCTCCTTTAAAGTTTTGGTTATAATAAAAAAAGTCAGAGGACCTTTAACTCTAATTCACATAAAATCTAACACTCTTGTGTTAAACAATAAGAAAAAAATACATGCATACCATAGTGACAATAAATAGGGGAAATCAGACACTATTAGAATGACTTGTGAGTTACAGGATATTGATTCCTATTAATCTATTCATAGAGAGCCAAGTTTCAAACAACGTGCAAATCAGAAAGAGGTGTTTAGAAGTAGGAAACAGCACTGCACCTGCAATCCACAGGTGTTCAAAAGACAACAATTCAAAGAAAATACATTTTTACTGCCTTTACACAGAAATTAGCTCACACATTAAATTTTAGACCAAATGTTTGTAGTGCAATTTTCTTTCTTTCATGCCAATTTGGCAGAATGCCTCAGCCTTTATTAGTCAGACTGAAAGACATTGCCCAGCCCTCTCTTCATTGCCCAGCTCTCTCCTGATCAATAAGAATTTCTAGAAGTTGTATTTCACTGAACACGTATAATCCTATTTTTCCTGTTTCTTACAGCCAGATTGGGACACCTGACACTTCCTATTTCCTACATTACACAGAGCTTTACACTTAAGGAGGGACAGGAACTGCATCTCGTTTATTTTCCCCAACAGACTGACAATCTCCCTCATTTTCAAAGTTTACATTCACAAATGAAGTGCATACTGTGGCTTCAGGCTGGTCTGTCTGGACAGGAGCTTCAGCCTGTGGCTTGTTCTGCTGTTCCTTATGCTGCCTTTCTGCTTCTTCTGACATCTTGTTTTCCTGTTCTTCTTCTTCCTCCTAAAAGCAGATAACCAGATTCACAAGCTACTATTTCCCACTTACATTGACTTTAAGATTTTCCATAAAAGCATGCCAGATCCTATTACAAGGCAAGGACATTTCTTCCACTAGAAGACAGTCACTAGTTGATCATGAGATAGATTCCAGATTTCCCATTATGGAAAAAAAAAAACAATAAAAGCCACCAAAAGTGAAGGGTTAAACTGTATTAAATAAATGCATAAAAAAGGTGACATTTAGTCAACAGCAATCGTGATGGGTCTATCTTCTCTTGAGCTTTTTCAAGTCTTTATTATTAAAGAGCTATCAGAAATAATAAAAATGTAGCAAACTGTAAGTATGTTTTGCATCTCTTCTAAACAAAGACTATTAAGGTGGATTTTTTTGCATGAAGCACTAGCTGCGTGTCGGTCATTGCAATTATGATTTAGAACAAATGGTAACATTATGTCCAATTTATTCTTGGTTGAATAGGTTTCAGAGTTGGCAAGTATCTTCCTAGCAGCTGCCTCTTTACATAGTGTCCAGTAACTGCTCCATCCAACTTTCTCACAGCGTTGACTTTAAAATGCATTGTTGATGAGAAACATACAGAGCAGTGGGCAGGACCCAGGCAGTTCTAACACTGATGAGCTGGTGAGGAAAGGCTGATGGATAAGCAAGGATTAATTATGCATCAACTGAAAACAAGCTGAAATAGAGGCTCTAAAAGTTCATGTTAATGCTGAAATACACATTTCATTTTTTTAAAACACCAGGGAAGGCAAGTTGGGAGAAAAGGAGAGCAAGAACCCTCCTCACACACATACCTCTCTTTTCATTCTGTAATACTCATCGATGGCATACTGGTATTTTGGTGTACTTATGCCCAGAACAGATGCAATCTTTTCCCCAAGGAAATCACACACTAAAAAATAAAGAGAGGTTTACATACGATTTGTGTCTAGGAGAAAATTCTTAAGCACAGCTTTATTTTAAAAGGTATCATCATCTCTCCTGAATGGTCCTCCCTAGTCCTACTTGACTCCAAAGACAAAACCAAAGTCTGCTAGGCTAATCTACTTAGATGTAACTACCAGCTCAATATACTAATAATTGTTCTTTAAGATAATGAACAAAAGGAGAAGAACATGGAAATCAAAGAAGATCTAGATGTGGTAGTGGTAGTTGGAATAGTACTAGTGTCAGCATTAGATCTTGGTTTGTTTTGCTAAGGGATCAGTTAAAGGATCAGCCTTTAACTGAACTTTAACTGAAAATTAAGGTTAGACAAAAATGCACAGCTACCAGCTGCACTGGCACTTCAGTCTAATGGTACCAGCAAACTAAGGAGGTAGCTATTGATATGTGCATACTTCAAGTTCACAGCAGTTTTAACAATGTTCTGTGTCACATACTAATGGATTAATAAAATATTTAGGTTTCAGCTGCCTCAATTTTCAAGCATTGGTTCTTGAGTAAAGGGAAGCAAGAAGTCAAATATACCACATTTCAAACTGCAGATCCGCCCCGAGGATGCAAATGAGTTATTCATCTTAAGGGAAAACAAGCTAGAAGTTGGCAACTGTCTGCTTCAATGAATATTCACAATAACTAAATTTATAAACATTCTCACAGCCAGAGCTCTGTGGAAAAGACCCGTTCATGTTACTGTGTGAGAGGGAAGAAGGAAATCCTAATCTTCAAATTCATAAAAGCCTTCTGAAAAAAAGGAAAGCAGTTATCTACTTTTGTGCATGAAGAACAGATAGAACAAGGAATAGACTTACATTGTACACTAGAGAAAAATATTTCTAAAAATATGGATAGGTTAAATAATTGAATAGGCTGACAATAGTTTAAAAAAAATATTCAGAAATAGGTGTATAAGGACAGAAACTCCACAATATTTATCAAAAAACCCCAATAAAGACATTTCACACTTTGGGAACAACAGGCTAGGACAAGCATTTTTAAAACTTCCCAAAATTTTATGAAGTCCAGAGGTCAAATAAACTTCTATGCAGTGAATTTAAGACTCTTGACAATAGGCTTATTTTTGTTTATCTTATAACCTCAGAAGTCTGTTGTAAAACACAAAACTAGATATGTCCTGGGGATAATTTCTAGCTGTCTTCATAAAAACTGTCAGTTTAGCTACTTCAAACAGCCTTATTTTCAAGTAATATCCTACAGTCTGCCAAAATGACTTTCAATATTGCATTACTGGTTTAGCCAAGAATGAAGCAATACCTGACAAGGTTGATGTGGCAACTCGCAGCATGTGAAACCACAAGTAGGGTCCCCATGTGAGTGTTGTCTGTAAGAACAAGAGTAGTGTGAACATGTGTAGCTCTGTGTTCATGGCACATACTAATACATGCAAAAACTCAAACAGGTTGAGAGGAAAGATCTGCAATGTTCCCTGTTTGCCACCCACCACAGTATTTTTGCCTTAAAAGAAGACTAGATCAGACATACATGAAGCAAGCACCATAAGATACATATACAACCATGGTTTACACCTGGGAATATTGGTTTCACTGGGTTTTGTTTCCCATCTCCAAACCTGGGAAATTACAAGCATCCAACTCCATCCCGAGGTAACTCCTGCAACTAAAAAGACCACTGCGTAATGTCCTGAACTCCATCAGCCAAGAAGAGAAGTAGATCAACCAATTAGTCCCTCAGTATGATCATAAGAGAACTGCAAAAGACTCTCTAAAATTAAACCAAACCTTCAAAGTGGTCCCTGGGCAAGAGGCTGCATCCAAGTATCCAGCATCCAAGAAGGATGTAGGCGTATGGGAGCGTGTCCAGGGGAGGACAACCAAGATGATCAGGGGAATGGAGCATCTCTCGTGTGAAGACAGGCTCAGGGAGTTGGGGCTGTTCAGACTGGAGAAGAGAAGGCTCTGGGGGGACCTTACAGTGACCTTCCAGTACCTGAAGGGGGCTACATGGCGGTGGGGGAAGGGCAATTCAAAAGGGTT
>JANHFX010003630.1:0-25428 GCA_027560015.1 Chloroceryle amazona | reverse complement strand
GGTGTTGTCTCTTTTAAGCCCACCACTTGACAGTTTTACCACAGGCACACAGCTCCTGAGTCTGAGAAAAAGTTATTGGTTTCATTCATGACTGCTGCTATTCTCAACTTTACCGACTTCAAAGACATGCATGGGAAAAAGTACCAGATGCAACTATAAAATACTGTTTAAAAGTGTAATCTGATGGCTTTGGAAATGAAATCACACCCCCGGAACAACATAATCAAGTTTGCTGCTTTTTTATTGGGGAGATGGAGAACAGTTAGTTTTAGCAAGGCAGTCAGCTACACGCTGTCTGGCTCAAGGACATGCAGCTCTAGCCCTCACTTTCCAAGTGTGTTACAAGGCAAGAAGCAGTTCTGGAAGTCAGCACCATGGCTTTGTAAAAGGAAGGAGTACACTGAAAGCACACCTCGTTTCTGCATGTACAGAGTCTTCTAATTTACAGCTACGAGTTACTTCAAATGGCCTACATAGATCACAATCCAGCCACAAAAGAGGATGTTGTTCCCCTTCCTCTCATGCTAATTCATGTAATTTGTAAGGAAGAAACTCTATGTATTAAAATATGACATTTGTTGGATATTCAGACTGAAGAAAGTTTTATCTTTGCAGTACCTTTGTCTTTATTGAGTAAAGAAAATCCTGACACTAAAAAAAAATAAAAAAATCTGTCAAAAGTAAAATATCATTCCTTAATTTCATAGACAGCAAAACAAAATTATCATTTTCCTGTTTGTGAGCCAATCAATTTAAACACAGGTTCTTTTGCTTTCTGGTGCATCATCTGTTTGTTCAAATCAGAAAAATAACTATTTCATAGTTAGCATCAATATTAAGACTTAAATATATCACTATAACTTTTTTTTTTTTAATGCAGTTATGCAAATCTTTCGTCTAGCATTAAGGATTTTTAGAACATTAACTTATGTTACCACTGAATGTCTTCTTTTAAAATATGCATCGACTTTTATAGATGTTTACATGTTTTTAAAACCTAACCCACCTTTAACTGAGTTAAGCATTTTTTTGTAGCAGACGATTCACTCAAGTCAGATTGATATGAATTGGAGTGACGTTTCTGTTGCACCTTTCTCTTAATTTCAGATTCAGATTCTGATTCTGACTCTTCTGTGTTTTCCATTATACTGTCTAGGAGGGAAAAAATGAAAAAAATTAACAAGAAATGTCTGTGAAATTGGAATTGTATATTAGTAATGTCCACACCTCAAAGCAAACCACCACATGTCCATCAGTGGTCCCTAACCAATGATATAAGAGCCAATTTTAGCTGAGGTACAGAGAAGTGCTGATGCTGAGTCTTTTATTCACTACCTCAATGCATCAATATACTTCATACCAAGAGTTACTGACCACATTACATTATGCACATAGTAACAGTGTACAGAAGTTCCTGGTCAGAAATTCAAGAACAAGCTGGGGGCTTAGGCTCAGAGTAGATTTGGGCTCAGAGTAGATTATCTCCAGAGATCTGTTCCATCTCCACTTCTTTGATTCTAAATTTTCACAGGTTCACTTGTTTTAAAAATAAATGTAATTATAATTAATTATAACATGACTGAACAGGTTGCAGAAATCTGTCAAAAAGGGCAAAATCCTCCCTTCATGAACAAACATATAAATCTAGAATAACATGATGTAAGGGTATAATCACGAAAGGTTACACAACGTTTGGCAACACACCCACCCAAATCAGCTACCAAAAAAAAAAAAAAAATCTGCTTAAAGAGAACTCTAAACATAACTTACCCATTCCTTGAGATCGTGGTAACCTAATGTGGTCTGCTTCTACTTTCTGAAGCTGAGGGGGGTATTCTTTTCTGGAAAATTAATTAGATATACAGTTGTTCTTTTCACAGACACCATTTTATATGAAAATATAAAAAAAATACATGATTTTATATGAAAAAAACAAAACTGGAATGTATATGAATGTAACAATTAAGTAACTCCTCCTATTACATACTATCTGTGCACTTAAAAAAATATTATCAGAACTCTAGGAATAGCTACAGTAAAGGTCTTAGAAGTGTTTCTGATCTAAATCCTCTTTGATAATAATCAACAGCTCAGGAGTTTCCCCACTTTCAGACCCAAGTCTTCCAGACTGAAGCCTACTTCTCCTAAGCATTCTCAAAGTACAAGATAAATACTCTTAAAATCCAAAAGTAAAAATTACTATTATTTTAATAGCAAAGTAGATTACACAAGTTCCACAACTTAAAAACCAGGAAGACTAGATGCAAAACAGAGGAAAAGTATCTTACATCAAAAATTGTTGTGGTCAAAAAAATAAAAAAGAACGACACAGAAGAAATCCTATTGTATTTTAAAACTAAATATGCAGAAACCAATATAGACACATTAGTTAATAATAAAACTTTAGTTGGTATAATTTGCATAGCATACATATCACATATTTGTGTGCAAATTAATGCAATAAAAAGCAGTATTTTTTTTTTAGTATATTGAAAGATATTTTCAGTAAGTGTGTAAATATTTGTGCTACCACCAAATTAAGATTCTTGAAGCTCACTGCACCTCAATTACTGTTTGTGGCAGTTGTGTTTCTCAGCTCTCTCACCCTGCTCTACAGCTGTAGATAACTGTTCCTGTCATAACAGAAGACAGCACACACCTGAAGCACAGGAAGACTTGCCAACTGCAGCAGAAACTGTTTTTTATTAGCAAGTTAAGCCAGTGCACTGGGCTGCAAATAGGTCACGCTCATCCCACACTGCCACCTCTGTCTACAATGACATGAATCAATTCCAAGGCAAAGAAAACAGCTGTAGGCAGTAACATCTCAAACCAACAGGTAAATTTTGATGACCCACCTCAGAAAATTTTGTCTAAAGCTGAAGCAGACCACCACAGCACTTCCTAATGCATAAATTTATAAAACCTTTGAAGTTTGTGCACATCTAGGTAATATTTCTCAGGGTTTTCCCATGTTTTATTATTAACTTACATCTTTGGTGTAAGATTAATCTACAGTGCCCTTTGGGATACTTCTTACCTAAATGCTAACACATTTGACTGTGTTGAGAGGATGCAGTGTGAAGGAAAACTTGGGCAGAAAGGAAGACTGAGAAACAAGCATGGCTGGGTAACAACACAGAATGTAGTCATGGCACAGTAGTTTATCATGACTGCCCACACCACCAATGACAGATTAAGTAGTTTATATGTTACTTATTATGTTAAACGTGTTTCTGAAACAATCCTGCTCCCCTGTAAAAAGTTTGGGGTTTTTTTTAATGCCTGTACACACAGAACCTGAACCAAAATCATAAACTCAACACAAATACTTTTTCATAAATTAAGTGTATGGTTTTTAAGCATTTTCTTTAAAAATTAAAATCACAAGAGATTACTTCAAAGGCAGAATTAGTGGAAATATAAGGCAGAGCTCAACCTAGTTATTATGCAATGAAAAGCTGTTAGTGTCAAAACCAATGATAGCAACATTCTAGAGGGTAGAGATTACCTGTAACATCATTATAGGAGATATGAAAAATATAAGCTTTGCTGTAAGGATACGTGAGCTGTCTTGACATGTTATAACTACCCTCCAGTAGTATTTCATAACAAGAAGTCATGTTTTGAGCTAACCACAGTTAGAGAAGTTATTTCTTGTAAAATGTTTTAAATATAAACCATTAAATTGATATTTAAGAGAAACAATATTGTAGCTGGTTGACATTTAATTGAAAGCAATGAAAACAATATGGTAGATTTAGAACACTAAAATTTCTTTTGAAAATTAGTTTGACATTAGTAAATTACTACTTTTCTTCTAAAAATTAGTAAAGCTTTGTATTACATTTTTAATATATTTACCTTTTTAAGGTGATAAATTAATCACCATATATTGCTAAATAATTTTTTTACAATGAATTGCAATACAGTAGCGTTACTTGTCCTTGTCTGAATTGTGTTACTAGTGTAGACGCATATTGATACTTAAGTGGCCAAAGACTTCTAAGAATACACAAAGGTAAGATAAAACTGGTATCTTTCTTCTCCCACAATATAAAAACTTCTGCTCATACGCTCACAATGAACCAGTAACACCCAAATCTAAGTTACAAAACACACCTCCAAGTCAGCTGAGGCTTCCCAACACAATGTAGCTTGGTTAGCAATTGAAGGTCAGGTTTGAAGTTGCTTTGAGTTAGAAACAAAAGCACAGACAATTTTAAAATCTACTTAATTGTAGCTTTCATCTGAAAAAAAGGCTTTCTTGGAGATGGTAACAGCCCTCCAACAAGAGGGTAGCAACTCAAGCATGTGCTATTAGTTACCTTTCCTGAAAAACCCACAGTCAAACTAAAAGGCAGAACCCATCACCACAAAGATTTTACAGATGACAAAAACGAATGCTCTCCCCTCAGCACAATGTTTGTTGCCATTTGAACAGCTGCAGAGCTATTGACACTTTGTCCAGCAAAGTACTTAGTACTCTGAGGTTTAATTTCCATTCTGTTTCTGCATTCACATGCAACTATTTTTTTAAGTCAGACATCACACCTATCTTTAAAACAACTATCTTAAAAAAAACATACAGCACTTCAAAACAAATGGTTCTTGCTGTTCAATCCTAACTTAAACTTAGTCTCACATTTTATAAGGAATAAATGAAGGATCAAACAGATAAACAGATCAAGAAGCAAGACTATCTACATATTGTGCCTAACCAACAAACAAACCAACCACCCACTCACCCACAAACAAAACCACACCAAAAACCAGCCAAGAAATACAATATTGATTGCTTTTCCAACCAATTTAGCAAATACTGAGAATACATAATTTATTTTTTTTGCCTTTTAGGTTTCCTATAAATATTTATGAGATTTAGATTTTGCTTGAAGAACAAGGCTCCATGATCAGAGATTAAATCATTTTAGGCATTTCATTATCATCATACGCAGTTTTTATTTTAATACCTTTAAGTATAAGGGAGCTAGACCAGTATTTGTTAAAAGCAACCTCAAGTAAAGCATCAAAGAAGCAAAACAGTAATCACAATAACCAGGAAAGACCAGGCTCTTCCTGCAACAGACATGACAAAAATACTGAGGTTGTCTGGACTGTGGAGAGTCCTGAACTTAGGACACATCTTAACAGCTAAATAGGATAAATATGTGCAGCCTGGCTCTTGAAGAGGGTGCCTTATACAGCTTTTCCTCACTCTGTCTCTGTATGCTACTAGTTGGAGGCACACCACTGCCTGGCAGGCTGCTGGTTTCTACTTTATTACACAAAACCTGAGTAAAGCAGATAGGAAGCACCAAGCTGCTGTGGTGAGATTTACCTTCAGCGTGTCTTATAGGAAAAGCAGACAAAATTCAAAGGCTAAAGAGAGAAGCAGCAGAAAAGGGAGCTGGGTTTCTAGCACTCAGGACAGTAGCTGCATTTGGCCCAGAAAGTCAGGAGCTGCAGCTGCACTTACCACAATGGTAATGATTGAAACTAAATTTAGCAGCTCCTGCCTAAATCATCTTCCCCTGCTTGGACAACAACAAAAAGCAATGAAGGAAGAAGAAGAACATCTCCAGTAGTACTAGGTTAGGAAGCAGCTGGTGTCCCTACAGGAAAATTAAGATCATCTTAGGGGGCCCAAACTAACTGGTGAGTATCTCTAAGAAATAACAAAAGACAGTAAACCAGAAAGGATTGATTTTATTACTGAACTTGAAATACATCTAGAAAATCCTGATTCACGAACAGATCTAGACTAGATTTCTGTATTATTTATATCATTATTGGTTAAACATATATACGTGGTTTAAACAATTCAACCTGACCTTCAGCACATGCTGCCAAAAAACACCTGCACAGTCAGGATATTATAATCTCAGCATATTACTAGCAACAAAATATTTCCACTAACGTAAATTTAAGCTATATAGGAAGAAAACCAAATGTATAGCATTTCATATTGCTAACAAATTATTAACAGTAGTAAAACAGATGCCAAAATATGTGCAAAATGAGCAATGAAAAAACAGTGTCCCTGTTTTTGCTGTTAACTGCTTTAACATATATACTTCATGAACACAATGTACACAGTAGTGCAACAACTTTTAATTATATTCGAACCAAACTATTACAGAAAGTTTGCTGCTTTACAAAAAGAATTTGCAGCAAATTCTTAAATTCTAGAGTATGTTAAAAGTTTATCTATATTCACATAGCATATATAAATAGATACATTTCCAGTGGAAATGTACCCAAAGTTCACATTAACATAGCATTATTTAGAGATGAACGTAAAGGTCCTTTTTATGGTAAAAAGGAGTAAGTGAACAACAACAACAAAACCGACACCACAAAAACACACACACAGAACCAAAACAAAAACACCCAAACAAACCAGAACAAAAACAACCAAACGCCACCCCACCCCCCCCCCCCGTGAGCATATATAGACTGAATATTCTTTAACTTTCATTGATAAAGCACTCCTTCAGTTACTTTTCTTAATGGTCATTGCCATACCCATTTCATCAACAGTAAACTTACCTTTCCTTTCGGTCCAGATTGCTTAAAATATGAAAAAAGAAAAAAAAACATAAGATGCGAAGCCCCACATGTTTTGCACATCACTAAATTCAGAAGTTATTACATATGCACTGTAATTGTTTCATTGTTTCTTGCACTCACCAGACTAGTTTCCAAATGAGATTATCAGAGCATTTTTGTAACAGTAATTATAAATGCACAAACAAACATTACTTCACAGACAGCAATGGTCAGTGGTATAAATACTACATTCTCCTGCCTCTTTGTGTAAAATTTTATTAATTCTGAACTCTATCTGGTCATCTCACTTAATTCACTGTAATGTAGACCCTGACACGACAGAATCCTAGTACGTGAATGAATATCAAGCCTCATTTCCAATGCCTGACTCCCATGCAGATGATGATGGAAAAAATTTACCTAACAGCTTGTTTCCAATGATTCAGAAAAATAAAAATCAGAAAGCACTACTTAAATATTTAGGAGACCACATGCAATCAGCTGCTGGATAGAGAAGGCTCAACAGAAGCCTCTTCTTCCTGAGATTTTGGCTAAAATGAATCTCAAAAAAAATGTTAAGAATTAGGGCCATTAGTTCCAGAAGCGTCTGCCTTTAACATGAGTGAATGTAGCTGGTGCTCACAACTCAGGTCCTCTGTATACAAAGACTGATATAAAAATAAATCTAACTAAGCACAGCACAAAGACAACTTGAAAACACTATCTTTCTCTCTCCTGCCTTTTCGTAACTTGCAACGTGGAATGCTGTAAGCTTGTAATCTGTGTGTCTGTCCCTTCCAATTATCAAAAGCCTAACAAACTTCTGTCATATATGCATTACACTAACATTATTCTAAAACATTTCAAACTGTTTCCTTTTTACTTCAATCAAATTAAACAGAGTAATGATATTACAGAGTAATATAAACTCATTCTCCTTTCCCTTTCACAAACAGAATACTCAGAAAAATAGAGCAAACTTTCTGCTGTTCCTGTGGATAACAGAGTTAGAGGACTGAAAGCAAACCAGGTAAAAAGCTAATCCTGATAATCCTACCGAGTGCAGTATGAAAACACATTCAATCTCCACAGTGCTCTGGAAAGAGTAAAAAATTCAAAACTCAATGTGACCGGTGCAACTTAGGAATGGGGTAGGAGTAATCAGCCAACGCTGCATGAAAGTGGGGAAGATTTACTTCCAACTCGAGCTAGCCTTTACAAACGATCAACACTGGGTTTGTGCAGGTCACATCTCAGTTTATAAATCCAGTCACATCCAAACCTCGTCCATATGGAGCCATATCCATATCTTTCTATCCTTGGAACAGTTAATAAGTAACTTTTACTAATTGTTTACAGGCACTGTAAAAAGTCACACTGTAAATTTTAATGCTAAGGAAACTTAAAGGGAGGAACATTATTTCCAGAATGCCTGATACCACACACTATCATTACATTAGATGCCTGGCTTGTTTTAAAATCACAGAATTTTTTAAGTTGGAAAAGTCCAACTGTAAACGTAGCACGATCAAGTCCACTAAATCCCATATTAATGTAATACACTTAAAACAGTTCTCACTTTTCCATCTCAGAAATATTAAGAAATGCAAATCCTGGACAGATCTAGGAACTATAATGATCAGTGTCTGTATGAATTGTTTCATGCAGGTCATGCATAAGATTTGTTAAACATGCTGTACATTCATGCTATTCCAATGCCAAGTCTTAGAGAACAGTCAGTTAACAGCATAAGATAGAACTATGCAGCCACTAAAAGAAGAAAAATAGCTTGAACCAACTACATCAGGCCAAGCAGTAAACAAAAGTCTGGTGCATCAAAGTGAACAAATTTTAATTTCATCCCAAGTTCCCTGGAAAAACATGAATAATATTTTAATAAATATTTTGAAATGCCCAGTTTTGCTGTACTGGAATTTTATATTTTAAATATGAGTAAAACATATATTCAGACAGAATTTAAATTAACATGCATGTTCAAAAATCTGGAAGAGAGGAGAAATACAGCACAGAAACTCCAAAGTCATCTTGATAGAAATTACAAGAGTTTCATAATTAGCTTGCCCTGAGTGACACCATTCCCACTCAAAGCACCTAGTATAAATAACAGAATCTATAACATCAGTGCCAAGGACTCAAATCTGCTCAGAACTAATTTAATCATGTTTTTATTTTTGGTTATCCTTTCAATAATCCACTGTATATTTAAGAACAGTATGTTTAGTTAGTTAAAACTATTTTCCCCATGTTGTTACTGCCCACCATACCATAAAACAATTCTACAAGTGCAAACAATTTAAAAGAACACAACTTTTCTGTACGAATTTACAGGCAACAAAAAAATCACCCCAACACTTTAGAACTCAATTTACATGCTCCCAGCTTTTCTTTGCCTTGATATATACCTGGAATTTTACTCTCAGCTTCCACCCACATTCTCTGCACATACTCATTTCTGAGGACACATCAGAACTTACTTTTAAACTCAACTGCTGCCTAATGTCAGTAAAAACTAGCAAAAAAAATAATTTAACCAATTCCCAAACAGCTAAAAGTATATGACCAAAAAAAATTACCCAATTAATATGCACTGAAATTTAGTATTACAGACATTTTTATAGTCCTACTTTAGGTATTTATTTTTCAATAATAACAATTGTCTTCTCATTCATAAACCTACATATCAAGAAGTCTTCAGATGCTTCTTTTTAATTAAAAAAAAAACCAAACCGACAAAAAAGTATGACAGAAGGCCATGTATTATTAACTTTCAATCCTCTAACTCAGAAATAGATACAGAAGGTTTTAAAAAGTAGTCAGTTAAGTGAACTGGCAAAAGATACTGGAACTAAAAATCCTTTGCACAGTTCCTCTGTAAATCTCACTCTGTTAATTAGATCATGCTGGCTCTCACATCCTCCAGTAGCAAAACATAGCTTGGAATTGTTATGACTATTTCCTGCGTTTGAAACTCCTAAAATATTCTTAGTGTAAGAGTTAATTGTCTGTTGTTCATTTAAATGAACTACAATAACCATCCTGAAAGAAGACTTATTTAGAAACATCCAAGATGACTACTATCCAATTACTTCATTCAATATTCATCTTGTCTATGTTATGCATTAGTTTTCTTTCTGTGTGTCACACATAGGAAGCCGCCACTTTTTCTTCTTCTATATTATATTGTAGGCTTATAAAGAAGCAAGTCCCACAGGTGAGAAAAGCAAGCAGGTAAGATTAACATTCCCTCAAGATTAAGAATCTCTGGGAAGACTGTCCTGCATGCTTAAGAAGCCTACTGCACTTAACTAGATACACAGAATTCATGTTGACTGGCTGTTTCAAAGACCTCTGTTACAACAAAGCTTAATGAAGTACACTAATGTTATTAAGGTCAACATTCAGAGATCCAAGAAAGACCAGTCTCACATGATTTCACTTACTCCAAATCATTTGAATTAGTACTGCAGATCAATGTTTTATCAATTAGAACTACAAAATAATTTAAAAATGTGAAGGGTAAAGGCATGAATGCTTAGAGATGCCCCATGCTTTTCTCAATAGGGCACTAAACAAAAATATTCTAAGAAGAACTACATATAAGGAAAGAGCACAGCCTGTTCAGCCTAAATGACACTAGCAACATAAAACTCCTTTTTCAGTTTCAGTAGTGGGAAAAACTCTGACAAACCTCCTTAGTCATCCTTGCCTTGCAATGATGGGAGGAAATGTAAGAAGAGGGAGATCTCTGCTACTGTATCCGCTATTACTAAGGGGAAGGAAAAGCCCATGCTATTTTCCATTTACAGATGATGGTAGAGTTTGAAATGGAAGGAAGCAACAATGGTGTAGGTCCTCAGGGACAGGACTACAAAATCCATTTTCCGTCTGTTTCTTCAACGTCAGATTACCCTAGTACCTGTTTGGATCACATCATTCATTTGCACTAGTATATGAACTTTATTTTTCTGAGGAAACCAAATGGAAATGAGGGAAGGGGGATGAATGAAGATGATCCCTACATATGACTCCACCATGCCAGAAAATCTACAATAAAAAACACAGAGAAAAAATGGGTGCAGAAGAAGGACCCTACAAAATGCTGACAGGGTAAAGCACTCATGGGCTGGTGGAAATGCGTGAAATTCACAGGTATAAAGAGGTTTGAATTACAAGTTTTTAAGAAAATTTCTTAAAGTGATGGGTAGCTCCTATGACAGACACTGGGTGTGAAAAGCCTGTAAAAAAAAAAATACTTGAAAAACAACCCTGCAATTTATACAAGTCTGACATAGTTTTACGTTTTCAAAACAATGAAGTTTTATTTAGCATAAGTAGGATACCCCAGTTTCTAGCTGTCCATTCTAACAATTATTTATATAAATGCAAAACCTTGCTTCTGTAAGATGTCCCAGTTTGTATGTTTCATGCTGCATTTACAAACTACAAATGATAAATAGATCTAGGACTTAATCTTTAGATGGATTTTACTCAAGCTGTACTTCCCATGAATGAGTATTTGATGAGCACACTGTCAGTTTATGAATTTCTACTGCATACTATGTCCATTTCAAAGTATTTTCTAAATGTATTTATATTAGCCAGTGCTCTCCTACTGAGTACATGCCACAGTGTGCTTTAAAATTTGTAAATTCTAAGATTATCTAAGTCCTAAATGGTAACTTTATGAAACTTCAGTAATTAAGATGAAAGTTCATGATCAAGAATGGACCATATAAGTACTTATGTTTCCTTAAAACACTTTCATAGCATAATGAACACCATTACATATAAAACTAGACAGAACTATTTCCAATTGGAACATCTGGAGAAAGAAATGTAGTCTTACCTCTGAGCAGCTGTTTTTACTACTGCTGTCTGTGCATGCGCATGGTGAAAACGTCTACCATGTACCACAGTTACAGGACAAGACATATTCTGAGTATTTTCACTGCAAATATACAGGAAAAAGTGGTTTAAAACCCTACTGTATTTTTTTCTACATTGTCTTACCTAAAAATTGTGACAGCCATACAAAAATGGAAATCAAATCAGTATTTCTGAAACAGTAATACAACTTGTTAGAATGCTCTGACAAGCATAAAAACATTGTCTCAAATAAAATAGACCAGTAAGAATATGAACTTTCCCAGGGAAAAAAAAAGTTTTAATTTTATCACCACCCAAAAGACTGAACCAGTGTGAGTCACTCAATCCCCTTATTTCAAAAAGACACTACATTTTTTCATGAGTTATAACCACTTATAATTAATTTTAGACTTCAATCCATACATTTTATTAAGGGATAATATTAACTTCTCAATGTGACTTAAAGGACATAATATGTGAACAGATTGAATTGAATATTCAAGAATTTCCCTCATTTACTACACACAAGGGAAAATAAATGCAGAAAACGTATGGAGGTAAGATGGCTGGTAACTGAAACAACACAACACATCTCGAAACAAAGAGAAGGGTTCTTGGGTATTTGAACATCACAGCAGGACTCTGCACAGACCTAGTATATTCACCAATGTCTTTTAGCATTTCTTTGGTTTCTTCATTTGTTGCCTTTTGACACTTTAATCTCATTACTATATAAAACAAGTAATTCTGGAGAAAAGACTTACCGTTACTCTCTCCAGTAAAAGCAGATATGAAGATACGATAGATCAATAATACAGTACTCCTCCTAAGACCATTACACCCTAACAATTATCCCACACACTTCTGTGACAGGACACGCAGTACTACACTTGACATGTTCAAAAAACATGCAACTTTTAACAGAGAGCATGTGGAAAAGGCAAATTATGTGTTTCAAATTATGGAAATAAACCACTTGAATTGTAAAATTTCCTGGAAATTTTAATTACATTAAAAAAAAGTTATGTGAAAAGCATTCTGATTGATTCCGTATTTCTCACTGTCAAGGTTCAGACCAGGACACTCAGAAATATTACTGAACGGTTTTGCTCCTGAAAAAAAAAAGTACCAAAATTGCCCAAAAAGCTGACAACCTAATCTGCATTTCTGACCAATCATAAAATGACTGTTATGATCTGACTGATCATAACATAACCATGACCATAAGAGAGTAAGACCTATCAGATGAACCAAATGGTAAAACTCTCTTTTCCAGAGTACGAACTCCTCAAGACTAACTTAACAGCACCCCATTCAATCACCAACCTCTTGACAGGTACTCACACACATGCCACATGCTTCCAAGTCAGAAGTATGCAACTCCAGCTAGTCAGTCATCATCCAGACTAATTTGCACTCAACCTTCTGTTTAATGTTGTCACCTGAGAAATAAAGTCAACAGCTACTTGCCCTAAATACTTTAGGGTGTCTCAAATCCTCTCTGGCTTCCAGTTTGTGTTTGAAGGAGATACTAGAGAAGAAATACAAGCAGAGTGCAGGAATGCCTTCTCAAATGCTTAAGACTTAAACAAGCAAGTCTATAAACTTATCTAATCTCATGTTTTATCATTTTATTTGTTGAATCTGCGCTTTGCCGAACTATTATGATTGGAAAACTAGTAAGTATTGTGCCCCTGCAGCACAAAAAACCTGTTAAGCAGTGCTTCTGCTTTCTGCCTCACACTCAAGTAGCAAGAAACTCCAGTAGATGCTGGAATAGAATATCACAGCCTGCTGGGTGATCAGATTGGAGTCAAAGTAGACTGTTCTAGATGACACACTTAAATAGTTCATCTGGTATCAGTTATGATTCCAAATAGGACATCTGTAAAACACAACCTGCTCTATAATCTGTTCTTTGATTAGAACATAGCCAGTGCAGACAGAAATCATCAGAAAGTTTAATCATGAAGTCCAAGCAAGTTGCAAAATGGGAACATCAGAACTCAAATCTGGGTTTACAAGTTTCGGCACCATTTCAAGAAAAATAACATGCAACCGGGGTGACAAAATGGTCACAGAGTTCACAGAAAGAGTGTTCTAGAAGTCTCAAAAGAATTTACAATATGTTAATGATACACAGCTCCTTCATGTCATCTCAGAAACCACAGAATCACTTAAAGTCTAGGCTCTGATCAAAATAAAGTTACACTATCACATTCCACCCACTGATCCTAGAAACTGCTTTGCACCACAAATCCAAAAGGCGAAAGTACAGTGGAACCCTGCGCTGGGCAAAGGAATGGATCTACATGTAACAAAGGCAAGAAATTTCAGGAACACAGAACAAAACCATAGACTACATTAAATCTGCTGCTCATCAAATAACTTTTCTTAAATATTAAAAAAAAATATAACAGGGACTTAATAATGTGAGAAATTTTGATACAAGTTATTGAAAACTAGCAAAGACAAAAGCAATTAAAGTAAGACCTCATTATTTTTAAAAACCCAAACAACAAAACTATTAGGGTTGTTAAGAGTTTGGTACTGGATTTGCTTATCCAGATAACAGTCAATAACTTCCACTGGTTTAAATTGCTGTGTATGTCATTGGGATGTACAGGGAAAAGCTTTTTTCAGCTTTTTTACAGGGAAAAGCTTTTTTCCCTGTCCATGCATATCCCATCTTCACTATTTTCCTGAATTTTAGGGAATATTGTACTACAGTATCACTCATTTGCATGAGGAAAGCACCATTCGTCTGAAGAGTTTTTAATCCCTATCCTGCATCTGATCTTCTTGCATCTAATCCATCATCTTAAGAAAAACCTTCAGAATTTTCTCTAGATGAAAAGTCCAAATATTGAAAGGGTAACTATTAAGTGCCTTCTGTGCTGCATGTCAAAGTGAACACACCACCAATCTTCACTCAGACAGTAACTAGATCACAAACCTTTACTTATTTGGGGATTTATATTTTTTTTGTGATATGTTATTAAAAATACAATGCTATTGCAATTAAGGTGTTAAATCAAGACAATCACTTATACCATAATCACACTTCCAAGCAGACTTAGTGGCCAAAATCATAGAGTGGTAGGGGTTGGAAGGACCTCTGGAGATCATCAAGTCCAACCCCCGTGCCAGAGCAGGATCACCTAGGGCAAGCCACAGAGGAACGCAGATCCAGGTGGATTTTGGAATTATCTAGAGATGGAGATTCCACCACCTCTCTGGGCAGCCTGTTCCACTGCTCTGTCACCCTCACAGGAATGAGGTTTTTCCTTGTGTTCAGATGGAACTTCCTGTGTTCTAGTTTCTGCCTGCTGCCCCTCGTTCTATAACTGGGCACCACTGAAAAGGGACTGGCCCCATCTCCTGGACACTTACCCTTCAGGTATTTATAAGCATTGAGAAGATCCCCTCTCAGTCTTCTCCAGACTAAACAGCCGCATGTCTCTCAGCTTTCCTCATAAGAGAGATGTCCCAGTCCCTTAATGATCTTCATAGCCCTCCACTGGACTCCTTCTACTACTTCCCTGTCTGTCTTGAACTGGGGAGCCCACAGCTGGACACAAGAGCCCAGAATTACACATAGTAATGTTGGTAGTATGACTTTTAATCAAACATCAAGTATTTATGGCAGTCATAGTGAACTACAGACATCCATTATTCTCTACCAAAGTCCTCCAGTAATGTCAGTTTAGTAAGGAGATGGATATTTACATTTCCCATTTCAACTCAACATGCAGCTCAGTGCTGGACAGAAGGTGAATGTCTGCTTTCAAAGTAGATGATGTAACTTTTAGGTAAGGTAACATACAAGGAACAGATTTTCCTTTTTTTTAGTTGAATTTTGTAAATCGTACCATGTCTTAAGGGTTATTAAGGTAGTAATTGTTAATATAAGGATTAGTAACAGAACGTCTGACCTAAATGCTTAAACTAAGTCAATCTCAGCAATTATTTACCTTAAAACCAAAATAAACCTCACATACCTTTCCGGAACTTAAGCACATACACAGTCAAGTATGACTGCTTTAATGGAAACAGGAGAAAAAGTAAGTAGTAAGGTCAGATTTCACTACAAATCCCCACTGCCAAACAGAAGAAAATTCTAGTTTCCATAGGATTAGAGGAATCTTATTTTTAATAATAGGTGTACTATTTTTAGTAATAGGTGCACTCAAAAAAAATTCATGTAGAATTCAGGATGAGAGAGATTAATACTATTATGTACGTCTACATGCCTTTTTTTTTTCTTCATTAATATAACATTTAGCTAGAAATCATGACTCTTCAGACAAGTTCATTATTGAAAACTTAATAAAATATAAGACATTAAAGACAGACACTTAAGCTTATTCAAAGTAATATATTTAATACTGTTACTGTTTCAAACTTTGTAGTATCTATACACCCAAGCAGTCCCCTATACAAAGGCATGTTGGTTACAACATTAACCTGAACTGGTTTTGAATTTTACTAATCAGTGAAAGTTTCACTGTTATTTGTCAAAACTAAGCCTCAAAATGAATTCAGGATAAGAAGGGGGAATGCAGGTAAGAAGAGGTGGTGGAGCTGCACTGTATGTTAAAGAGAACCCTGAATGTATAAGAGTCAACTACAGTGATTGTGGAAGCCCTGCTAAATGTCTCTGGGTCAGGATCAGAGGGGTTGTCTTCAAGGGGGATCTCAGAGTAGGCACCTGCTATTGATCTTCAAGACAAGAAGGTCAATGTAACAAGATTTGGGTCACTTAAGCAAGCTTTGGGTCTACAGAACCTGGTTCTTATGGGTGACTTCAACTACCCAGATATTAGCTGAAAGAACACAGCAATTCACTTGTCATCCATCAAGTTCCTGGAATGTGTAAAGTACTTCTTCATCATACATGTGTTTGATATGCCAACCAGGAATAAGGCTCTACTGGACTTGCAACTTGCAAAACAAGGAAACCTGATTTGTCACACCTCTGTCTGTGAAAGCCTTGGCTGCAGTGGAGTCTGGGATCCTTCTGAGCACACTAAAGGTTAGTACTAAACCAAAGGTTTTAGATTTTAAAGAGCAAACTTCATTTCTCTCAGAGCTCAGTTGGTAAGTATTCTGTGGGAAGATTCTATGGAAGATAAAGGAGGTAGCGAGTGCTGGCAGGTCTTCAAGAACGCTCTCCTGGAAGCACAAAAACAGTTCATTCCCTTTAAAAGCAAGGGAAGTAGGCAGAGCAAGAGACCCCCCATTGACTTAACTGTGAGCTGGGTCTGCTCAAAATCAAGAGGGAAGCCTACCAGAGATGGAAAAGCAAATATCCATTAAGATTGACAAGGACATTGCCAAAGTGTGCAGAGATGCAATTAGAGAAGCAAAAGCTCATCACAAATTGAAATTGGCCAGAGATGTCAAAGACTGCAAGAAACGGTTCTTCAGGTACATAAACAACAAGTAGAAACAGAAGGAAAATACTGGCCCACTGTTAAACAGGAAACATGAATTAGTCACCAACAATGCTAAAAGGGAAAAGGTTCTCAATGCTTTCTTCACCTGTCTTTACCAGCACTGCTGGGCCCCATGCCTTGGGAACAAAACTCCAGGTGAATGCAAACAGCAGTCATCATCAGTGACAGAAGAGTTGGTATGTGAAACATTATAGGAGCTTGACCCCTGCACCTAATAAACTGAAGTGTTGCTTATGTGGTCCTTATAGCAGTAGCGCCTAACAAGAAAACATTCCGAACTGGCCTTCTTTTATCAGAAAATTCAGGATCTGTGGGGATTAATTTCGGCTTGGGTTTGAGGTTTGATTGTTTGTTTTGTTTTTGTTTGTGGTGGTTTTTTTTTTAAGACCACACATGAATTTAAAACCATCCACAAGCTACAGAAAAATAAAGTGGTCTATATCACACTTGGTTAAGATAGTGGGCAAAGGGTCACCTAGGGTTTGAAATTCAACAAGGTAAGAGTAATATGTGAGAATAAGTTACAACTGCAACATAAAGGCAAGAAGAGTCCTATTTTGACTGAAGTATGTAAAATTCTTGTACTTGGTTCTTCTCTATCAATGATGGACAACCAGTCCAGACTTGAAATTCTGGCTTTGTTCCCTGTATGTCAGGCTCAAAGATCCAAACTGCAGGAAAGTACACACGTCACACAGAACTCCGAGGATTTATTTTCTCAAGTGACCCTGTGACAAGATGAGCCTACTAACCAACAATGCTCTGTGGATCAGCATGCAGGAGTGAAGACAAGGACATCATACTTCATACAGCTTACACATGGATTAGGTATTTGATGACTGGCCCAACTATAACTATCTTAAGAACTTTGATTACCTTTGCAGGACAGAAAACAGAGAGCACTTCAGCAGTACGAAACACTCCTAGAGAATGTTACATGAGTTTATTACTTTTTATTGTATCCTAAATACGGGGATCAGTCTGTTACAAGCAAGGGACAGTAGTAACAAGCAAGTACAGCACAGAATGCTCACTGTTCCTGTCAGCTCTCAATGCAAGTGACAATCTCAAGCTATTGCAGAATCCTTTAAGAGAGTAGTCCATGATTCATAAAACGAATTATATTTTCCAATAAGGAACAGGAAAAAAAAAGTATCCCGAGTTAACCTTGGCAATTGACAGTCATAGAAAGAAATTTCTGATGATGTTAGAAATGTTTTTCTACCAGCGCAGAGAAAACAATTGCACATGCAGACAACATTGGCAAGGCACCAAAAAGTATTCTAGTGAATGCTCCAACTCTAATAATCTTTTTCTATCTCTGCTCATAACCATAGAACAGCACAGCTTCTTAAAAATGCACAGCAGATAACCCAAATGTTCTACAAGTTCTGTTCATTTAGCAGTGATTTATATCAACAATCAAGTAAGTAAACATAAACCTAAATGTATTACCTCAGTTTCTTGCTATTTCCCATCATGTTGAGGCCAATTGAATTCCCTTTAAAAAATCTGAAGCCTCCAGCTTTGCCTCGCCTTGCATATGTTTTTATGGAATCACCACTAGTGCCAACAGCTCCAGGCCGACAACGAAGTAACTGTAACAACAGAATTAAAATCTACAAAAATACTTGTATAAAAGTTAAAAGGAAAAAACAAATTACAAATTATTCATATAAATATTACTTTGGCTTCATTTTCAGACTGCTTTTGTATCTAAGTTGATGTAAAATGTACCCTTGCTCCCTAGGATTTCTTACTAAACAAAGTATGAATATTTTCAAAATATTATGAAGCATCCTGTAGTTGTAAGCTATTTCAACATACATGAGAAAACAAACAAACAAACATACAAAACCCATAAACAACAACACAAAAAGCATGGGTTTTACCTATGTATTTTGTCCTTAAATATATAGATATACACACACATATATGGATACAAACCTGGGAATCTGACAGTAAGTAATCATGGGATATAAGGGGGTTTTTTTTGATTAAAAATATAATCTCAACTATTGATAATTGTCTAAACTTATAACTAGTTGTTGATTCTCATATTTTCAAAATACTGTACAAACAACAATATATATAGAATTAAGTGGAACAAAAGCATTAAGGGTAAGCAGATAGACAGCTTGAGCACCTTGCATAAACTTTAAAGATGTAACATCTCAGAAGTGACTATGCAACAGTGTTTAAAAACCTAGCAAGCTGTAAAGAGAACATTTCCCCATGAGAAACAGAGTATTTACCTTTCTTTCTTCATTGTGACTGAAAGGCCCATCGGTGTCCTCTAAGCTGAGCAGGTTTGCCTCACTAGGTAAGCATGGGAGAGAAAAGCAGATATATTGCAATGCAGTGGAACACGAGCAAAACATTTTAAACACACAAAGGGCTTTATGCGCCTTCCTCTTTAAATTCAAATGCATCACTTACACATTGCATATATGCTTAAAATATGAGGAATGTAAAGTGAGAACATAGTGATTCAGATGTATTATGTGAACCTGAACTTAAAGCGTACGTTCAATTATTTCACAAAAAGCAAAATTAAAAGGTACTACAAAATTAAAAATTAAAATGTTACTACAAAATGGAGAACATCACTGAACCTTCAAAAATGTTATGGCAATATTACTGACATCATGAAAGACTATATACAAGTATGCATAAATTAAGTCAAATACTAAATTAACCTATAAAATAGTCGTAGTTTGTTCATGCATATCAATGTTCAAGCATGCAGTTTAAAACTGCAAACCTCACAGTGCTTTAGAAGAAAGAACGCACACAGAACTGAATTTTATCTCGTAGCAATTACTGCCAAACACATCTCCTAAAAATAGCACATTCAGTTTGGCTCCACTGCTCATTAAAATGTGTTTCTTTAGTACTTCTATGTCTGTAATCTTCAACCATTACAAAAAAGAAGAAAAAAAGATACCCACACCGTGATACTCTGAAAAAGCACTCTTTTTGGTAATAGGCAATGAAGATATCATAGATTCTTAAGTATTTAAATTAAAAACCCAATCATACATTTTATACTGATAGAATCTAGATCAGGCTAACACATTCTTGCTTCCAGGAGAAGCAACCTGCAGGTAATTCTGGCTCATCAGTCCTGATAAGGTTACTCCTGTCTTGGCTGAAACAAAACAATACAACTTCTAGCCAACTTGTAATTGCACAGTTTTGGGGGGAGTTAATTAAAATAATCAGGCAGAAATTACTTAAGAATACAAGCAGTTATGGTAGGAGTTCCAAAGGAACAGCTACAGAAGCAAAATGATAGGGGTGAAGGTTGAAAAATTTCTCAACGTCAAGTATGTGACATGTTGACTGCAATATACACACTGACTTGAGCTCTTTATAAAGAAAGTAACCTTTCAATACCCCCTCCCTCCAATTCCCTAAACCCTCCTTCCACGCGCAAGATTTCCCTTCACATTACAATTTATTTCTCCACCTTATGCAATACAGATGTCCCTACATCAAACAAAATAATAATAAAAAAAAATTAGAGTTCTCAACTCACAATGTATGAATTGCAGACCCTAAAACTTCAGGAGGCAAGACTGTGCACACATTTGGTTTTGGTGTAGGAAGAATGATGTAAATGTCAACACTTAGCCAGTGGGACTGGTGCATCTTCCTTTTCTTTACAGACCACAACAATTCTAGGTGTGTGATGGTAAAATGAGAAGTACAGCAGATCATCACTGTTTTCCAATATAAAGTGTCACAAAGATGAAGAATATAGTTGTACTGCACAGACTATGAAGGGATATTACAATTTTAAAATACTGTACCATGTTAACTCTCAGGATAGATTATTCTTTCAAGGGAGGCTCACTGAGCTTTCTCAACCCTTCATCAGAAGGCAATGAGTTTAATAATTACAGAGTCTTTCCAGATCCAAAAGAATAAACAAAACCCTGCAGCACAGACATGAACATTTTGTGTCAAAGGTTGGACTAGATGGTCCTGAAGGTCTCTTCCAACCAAAGACATTATGCGATTCTGTGAACAGCAACCTAAGGCACCTGAAGCTCTGGAATTCACCTACTGTGAGTGAATCAAATGATCTAGCCAGATCATTTTGCTTGTAAATACATTTTCCTTCTTAAGCTTCAGATCATACCAAAGTCAAAATGCCCTTGTACAGTGGCTATGTACAATGCCTTGTACAGTTCTGGGGCTTCAAGATGCCACAATACTGCAACTATTTTATCAAAAGGTGTTTGGGTGAGCGAGAGATAAAGGTAACAGACTGCAAAGCAACAAAACATTGAAAAAAAATCCTTAAATCAAACCGAACAAGAGAAACTTATGATGCAACAAAAATGACATGACTAGAGAAGTTTCTGGAAACGGAATTTTTATTTTTTTTTTTTTTTTTTAGGAAATGGTATACTTAAATTTTAAGGAATGCAAAGTATATGCATCAGTACCAGAAAAGCTGGGTTTTTTCCAGTGAACAGAATACCTAGCAACTGAGTAACGTCTATTTGCTCATGTATCACATGCTTACAGCTGCCTACTTAAAATATGAAATTTATAAAGACAGGGGACAAACCCCTACTATACCACACTCCCATATACCAGACAATACCATTTTAACACTACTGAAATGAAGCCTCAAGTGTCTTGCTGGAGGAGGCTATGCCTCTACACTTTGACACTTTTAACCAGGGAATCAGAGAGAAAGATACTCACAACAGAACAGTAACTTCTAACTTTTCAAGACTTGAATTAAAATTTTATAACACATGAAAGTTAAGTCTTTACCTAAATTACTACTTATTTTTTTCTTATTTTTAATAACCAAGAGTTCTTTTCAAAGGGTGGTTCATAATTACACATCCAAATTTAGGTATTAAGTAAATAAAGTAGTAAGTACTGTTTACTTTTCACTTGCCATTTAATATTTTAAAACATTAAGAATTATGCAATATCTAGTTAGATACCTCAGTTTAATAGACCATGTTTTTACTCCTATCTACAAGCAGCCAAAATTTTAAACTTCTGTTGATCTATCAGTCCAGTGAACTGCAGGCATATTTCTATCAACTTCCAACTGATTTAGTCACGTTTCAAACGTAAATGGAATTTCTTACTAAAAACTCTTACATATAAAACCAGGAGGAGGATATATTTCCCCTCAAAGCACACCGTGTACATTCCTTATTTTAAATTACATGGTGGTATGCAGCACATCAGAGGCTCAAGAGAGGCAGTGGTATTATACAACTCAGGCACAATGCCATCTTTTAAAAATAATCTTAACTAAAACTGCTAAAAATTAAGAATAGAGGCTCTGAACTAAAGTTCTTTATCAGTTTAAAGGCCATGGTTCCTTACTAACAGGGACACAAAAAACCCGTAAAACACCTTTATAAATATGGGGATTTTTTTGAGAAAGGAATAAAAAGGAAAAAAGCATTGAAAAAAGCTAATCAGAATTTTTTTTAAAAAAAGTATCATTGCTTTTTTAGTTAGGAATACAAGTGAACAAACAGTTTATTCCCCTAAATAAAATGGGAAGAGCTACACAAAGGGTATCAAAGTATAAATAAATTAGATCCAATTTTTTGTATTCATTTTTTTGATAAGGCTATTACTGAACAAATTTCAACGGAATGCCCAAGTCTAAAGTAGTAAAATACCAGTAGGGCAGCCAAGAGAAGACTGGGCCTATCAGTTTACAAAAACAGTGAGGGGCATGCTGAGACATATTTAAAAAAAAAAAAAAACACAAAAAAAACCCCACAACACACAATTTATTCTATGATGGTCAACACAGACTTCAGTGTGTTAATCTGAAGCTGGTCATTTTTTTCCCCATGTTCTACATAAGGGTTCCTTTCCTGTGTGATCTCCAAGTACAAAGCAAGAGAAGTCTCAAGTCACTTGCTATGATCTTGATTGCTATCTTAAGTAGATCAAATCTTGTAAATCATTTAAAAAACTATTTATACTTTTTTAAGGGGACTGAAGATTACCTGAGGCACTTTGGCACAAGATACTTGTCAATTACCATTTTGAATTTCCTTAACTCTAGTTCCATGCCTAGTAACAACTCTAGCAGCAGTTAAAAATGCATATATTGCATTGGGTGATCATTTATTTTTCCAAATCTTCTCCAGTTTACAAATGTTATTCACTCTTTTTATGTTCATTACTTGACACCTTATCATTATGACACAGTCTATCCAATTCCTTAAATGACACACTTGTTTTCAAATAATCTACCTGTTCTGGAAGTTGCTTTGGTAGAGGTCATTAGCCACATACATTGGGGTCAATCTCACTGAGGAAAGATAATCCAAGCAGACATCCAGTATTCATCAACAACATTAGCACAGATCTCATGGGGTAATACAAGAATACAGCCAACCCTTTAAGTGCTGGAATGTTACTCCTGGTCCAGTTCAAAACAAACTTATTGTGAATCTGCCATTAAGAGGGCAAAAAGCTGTGATAAGGTCGGACACAAATGCTAGTGCCTCAACTTCAGATTTACAGCTTTTTTCACACAGAAATGTAGCTAAACTACAAGCACTACTAGCAAATACCAGCATACCATAGTCAATGACACTTGAAACATTTTTTATTATTGTCAGAATACAAATTTATTGCATAGTATACTTCGAATATTGGGGTGACACAAAGTTTTATGCTGGAATAATTCTATGAACTAAAACTATTAATCTTTGAAATGTTCTGCTAAGAATAAAGAGAATTTAGAAATAAAAGGACACCTTGCTGTCAAACCATTTGTTTTCTAAAGATTCCCTTCTGTCAGTATTTTCTTTTTATACAAAGTAGACATGTATCAGAAAAGCAAAATACACAAATTATTCCAATATGCTCAAAGTTTATAATGCCATTAGGACTAAAAAAACCTCCAGTGGTACCAAGAGTAAATATGTAGGCAGCTTAAAATCTGTAGCTATTTGGAATGAGTGAGAAGTTGCCCAGAATGGTATCAGGGGGTGGGTAAGCAAAAAAGGCAGGATCTCTGGTTTAAATCAACTTTCAACTGCTCTTTTATCTGTATTTCCAGAATTACTTGCATAATTCACAGGTACGAAAAAAAATTACTGATGCAAGTAGGTAATAAAATTTCAGTAGTGGCTACAGGAAAACTGTTGAACATACAGAATATTTGAAAAGAATGAAAAAATAACTCAGAAATACCATCTTAAAATCAGATAGAGTAATAATAATTTTCCCAAACTTTTTTTTATCATCACTATATTGTATGTCTCTCATTCTGTGTTCTTGTCAACATCATCTGGAGACAAATGGAAAACTGGAGGAAACTACTAGAAAGAAAAAAAATGGTACTGTGCTTACAAATATGAGTTACTACTATTAGTATTAGCATTTTACTTGTATTCAGAAATAAATGTACTACCACTACACTTAAAACATATTCCTGTGCACCAGAAATGGATATAATATTGCTAAGAAAAAAGCAATCTTACTTTTGCAAAACTAAAATGTCCTCGGTTTGAGAACCTTTTAAAGAGTACTTTTAATTTCTGATACAGTTCTGTTTTGACAAAAGCTCTTTATGCTTACCACACACTTCAATAAACTCCTGAACTCATTTTTTACTGACTAAAACATCACGTTTCTTGGTGTTTTTGTAAGATCATGACATAGCCTGCTGCTGCAGCCCAAGCCTGGTTATGTATCTATTTTCCCATATCCTTTCCAACACACAATATTTGGCAGAATATTACAAGATACAAATTCATGTAAGAATTATTTTTGAACTTAACCACAGGATTCAGTTTCTCCTAACTAGAGAACCATAGTATAATTTTTAAACTTGCAGTTTCTACTCTCCAAATACCTACGAAAAACAAATAAACCTAGCATGCATTCTTCATGCACGAAACTTACTGTTTTATTAACAATTCATTTGTCTTTTGGGGAATAGATACATCAGTATCAAGAAAACATATTCATAACAACAAAATGGCACAAGGACAAGGTAAATACTCAAACTGCACACACAGAGTTTACATTGTAGTCAAAATTTAAAGTATCAGTAAAGAAATAAATGTTCGGGGAATGAAAACAGATTTAAGTCTACCCAGTGAGATAAGCATGGGGGAAAAAAACCTACTGTCTTTTAAGCTCAGTTTATCTTGGTGTAGGCATACAGCTACCAAAGTACCTTAATCATACCTGTGAAGTACCAAATAGCATCGCCACTTAAAGAGAAGTTAAAGCTGCCTGGATACCCTGCCTTTCCATTTACCTACTTTGCATGTCACGTTTCTTGTCTGTGTTCCTTAGACTTACACAGCAGCTCTAAAGACAACTGCAATACTTACAAGTGTACTGTGATTTGTGTTGTAAGCCCCATGTTCACAGATAAATTTACACTATATTGCATTTTTATATGGCAATAGTAATTGTTATTTATATTAATATATTTAATAGTTAAAATATTACTTAATATAATAATTTATTTGAAAGCATTTTTATTAATCACTGTCATTTTTAT